>JAMKCH010023388.1:0-51452 GCA_023653785.1 Ophioderma brevispina
GCATATATATTTTCGCTAGAAGTGAAAAAGAAAAATATTATAAGGTGGCAACTATCCCTTCCGCCAAAACTGAGTCTTGTCTAGCACTACCAAAGGTAGGGTGGTGTGACAGATTATTTGGCGCTAAAATGAAAGCAATATATGTCCCAGATTAAGATGCCAGCCAGAGGTTCAAATTTATAATGTGTTTTTTAGCTGGCCTGAATGAAAAACTTGTGGCAGTGTTAAACCCCCACCTTCCTCCCCATGAGACAAAGGTTACCATCAGACCTTCAATGTGGACTTTGCCACTCTATGAGGCAAGAAGTCCCTTCAGCCTACTTGTGACCTATTAAACACCCGAACAGTGGATGCGTTTAAGACAACCCCCCTGACACGGATGCGTTTAAGTGGGAATGCATCTCTTCGGGGGGAGGCCGCTGACCAGCCTCATTGGCTCGTCACCACATAAACCTCGAGTTGTTCGCCGTCGTCTGGCATTGGCGGCACGGCTCCCCGTGTCAGGGAAGGTCATTGTTTTTCCGCTGTGACAAATTAATTATGAAGGTGGTGATATAACAAGTGAAGGGGTGTGGCAGCCAGCCCCTATACGGGAGATTCTTCGGTTATTCGGGTGGTGCCGAGATTGGGACATTCGGGCTGATCGCCTCCCGTGTTTCGGGAGTTGACAATGGTTTTCGGACAGTCTCCCAGGAGGGTTCCTAATCCCCAGACAACAGCCAAAGTCAAGAGGCCGTCGGTGGAGTGGCAGCTTGCAGTTTGCCGCACATCTTCTCGATGGTGGACCGTCCACACGTGCATCTGTTCGCCTCAGTCAGGTGAAATCTTCAGATTGTGGCAATTTTAGGGGCCTACTCTTGGAACCGGATCCCCGGGCAGTCAAACGGGACCCCATGGCAGCGGACCGTCAGGATTGATAGCCTAATGCTTAATCATGTTCTCCAGGTTGGCATGCTCCCAAAAGCCTCGAAGTCTCTGTCTCGAGACTGTGCCTGGTCCCGCTGGTAGCCCATTATGGCCACGGCAGCGATTGATTTCCCAGGCCACTAAATCTGCTTGTAAGGAAACAGATCCATCTTCCACAGTGAGTGGACTTGGTAATAGGTCCGCCGTTTTTGACGCGTTCGTCCCAGAGTGCACTACCCATCTCGAACCTGTCTGGTGCATTTCTGTAGACTGTACACTGAGGTGATACTTTTGACCGGCTGCCTGCCTCCTATTTCAGGCAAATCACTAGAGCATCCAAAAAAAATAGGATTGCCATGCCTAGTGTGCCGATGGAGTTCGACCCATCATTTCTGGACCGTAGACCAGGTTTGTAATTTCCTCAAGGAAGTCTTTCAGGATTGGGTTTAACTTAGTGCCCTGACTGTCCGAGGTTTCTTTTTTACATTTTACCGACAGCCACAGACAAACCCGTAAAGGGCTTGGTGATGGCATGACTGTTTCTTTCATCCCCCTCTTGTCCCAATCTGTTGAAGGGTATGTTTACGGATCTTCCCCGGTCGTAGCCTTGTTCCGAGTGGGATTTTGCCCATTGGTCTTATGCAATTCTTGGTGTAGAACAGTTTAAACCCACCCGAAAGCTTAGTCTTCTGGAACTTTCCTAGTGGCTGTGGGCTTGTAGCCATAGGGTGTCCGGATATACCTGCCTTGTCTACGGCGAGGCCCCCCACGCGCTTTGAACGCAATGAATGGTTTTCTTATTCCTTCCACATGCAGACTTTTTGGCCAAGAATCAGAATCTTTCTTTTAACCACCGAACCGTTGTTTCTACCACGTCTCACCATAGTTTCAGACCGGGTTGCAAGACGCTCAGAGAGCCTGCAGCAAGGGACCACATTGCTCCAGCTGGATTTCCTCATCATCTGAATGCCACACAAACACACCCCCATGATTGGTTGAATGGGCTTCTTGGTCAGGCATATGATGTTTTGAGCTCACACTTCCCTCCTGGGCCTTCTATAAAGAGGCCTTCATCCCAAGACATTTTGGACAATGTCGGTTGGCGTTCTCTACCTCTACCTGTACCTTCCAAAGAGTCTATTTGATGCATGTGTTGTCAAGCCGGCAGAAAGGGTTGTCAAAGTCCAATCATATTAGGCTGAATCGACCTTCATTCTTGAGCCTACTGTGCGCTTAGGTGCTCCGAGCGGACATCTGGTGGGGCGTTTTGAAAGGGTGGCGTTGGTTGCGTTGGCTATCTTCTGCGACCTTCTTCCACTACCGATTAAACCAGCAGTGGTATTCTGTGCAAAGTAAGGTTGTTAAGGAGCTAGCCTAGTAAAAAGTGTTTCCCTCCCTCTCAGGAGTGAGTGGGCGATACACTTGAGTATGATCCATACCTTCCACGACCGTATGGCCCTCACGAATTTGTTATTCTCCACCTCCTACAAAAGGTCGTTGGAGGTTATTGCGGAAGTTTTTTTTGTTTTTGTTTTTGTTTTTTGTTTTTTGTTTTTTGGTGAGAGAACATTTTGCGGAGGCGAATCACAGCGTCACTTGATGTGGTCTGTGATATTTGTGCGTGCCATGTCCCGACATTTCGGGAGTTGGCTCATTAGCAGTGTAGCTGTTACTGAAGCGGGACTTTTTTCCATAATTTATTCTATATAGGCCTACCAGGATATACAAAAAAGTCCTTTTAACTAATTTGTTCAATGTTACATAGGAGCACTGGGCGAATCACTGCGCCCTGTGATTGGCAGTTTCAGGAGTTGGCTATTTTCAGCCTGGTATGCAGGCTTCTGAGGTGGTCCAAATGAAATATTGTCCCGAATGGTTAAAGGTGGGTCGTTCCGATTTATGTGTATCTTGTTCTCCCCTTGATATGAGAGCTGGCACCCTGCATACACTTACCATCAAGTATCGTAGGAAACGAACTTGCGGGTTTTGTTATGGACGTGAGATAATGCACATTGCAAGGCCCTTTCTCTACTGTGCTAAATTGATGGTGTGAACCACTTAAAACGACAGTGTTTTGGTTATATCTTTGAAAAGAAGTGAATTTGGAAGCTGAAATTTGGGATGACTATGAAAAAAATACGGCCTTTTCATTGATATCAAATATATACTACTTCCGGTTAAATCAAGGGGTCCCAGACAGCGATCGGAACAAGCACCTTAATTAGTTATCATCAATATCCAGGATTTTACAATAGTATTTTGGCTTTTTCATTATCGATTATGGTCAATGGTTTGGTTCATTTGATACTTGTACAGAATGACGGATTGGCTAATTTGATATTGATTAAAACGTGGAAATTTGATTAAAAAGTGCTTTCTATGCGGAAGCAATGATGACTTCATTTGTTAAGCCTCATGACTGTTTTTATTTTGTTTATTGCCCCCCAACACATGGGTATAGACACATCTTTTTGCTCTGGCCAATTGGCTGGCAGTTATAACACAGTCGCATAATAGGCGTATATAAAGGTCGTTGACCTCTGACTTGAATCTGAACAACGCAAGCAACTAGAAGGCGGGACAAATTTTTTCGGTAAATATTCATATATAGGCCTACCCGAATATACAAAGAGTCCTTTTATTAGAATTTTTTCAAGGTTGTATAGGCATGTGTCATATACGCCTTACTATTAATATGGATGATGTTTGTTATATCGTGATATATACATAGAATAACAGAGGGCCTGAGATAGACCCCTGGGAACCACCCGCATATTATATTGTTGAGGTTGGACTTATGCGAGTTATAGTACACATATGTTTCTGTTATTCAAGTAATTTTTGAACCATTGACAGACATACCTCTAAAACTGTAATATTCTAACTTATAAAGTATTATGTTGTGGTCGATGTGGTCAAAGGCTTGACAAGTCAAAAATATCTCCCCCCATTGTGGATTCATTTTGTTCAAGGCATACTGATTTTGTCTACTAATTCTATTATCGCCATGTACGTAGATGGTGGGGCGAAACCAACGGCCTTGATTGAGAATATTATGTTTCTCAATTGGTTGCTACATCTGTCAAATACTATAGTCTTTCAAGGATTTTGAAAAAAAAGCATGGTAATATCGAGACTGGTCGGTAATTCGAGAATATATGCCGAATCTTTTTTCTTATTCATAGGTACTATACCTTGCAACTTTAAGACTTTCGGTACGCTGCCTGTTGATATTGATATAATTAAAAATAACAGCCTGACGGTGATGGCTGTCTGACCCATGAGAGACGGGAAGCCACTAAATTCTTTCCGCCGCCACTATAATTCATTTCGGTGGTTATTACCACATGACAGATCCCACCAAAGTTATTCGGGGCTATTCAAACCAAGAGTAAAACGTACTGTTCGGACCAAACAGCAGCTGCAACAAAAAATTGTTACGTCCCAGGGTGTTCGAAATATTTATAAGTCTAATGTACTGAAAATTACCTATGACTGAATTTGCCGACTAAACCAAAATGCTGCTCGTAGTTGTTACTATCTACGTTTTGGAACTTACATATTGCTGCTTGGACATTAATTCGTTTAATTCTTGGTTGATTCCAGTGGAAATCGTCACATTTTGATATGTGATCAAATGAGGTTTTCGAAATCATCGAACAGCCAAACTCATTCGAAGCAAGCCACAGAACCATACCGACAGCACTCCGTAATAGCGGGCTATGACCATTCAGCTAATCTTAAATGTAATCACTCAAGAAGAAAGCAACGCAATCGGCAGATTATATGGTATACCCCACTATACAGCGCCAACGTCCGACCATATCGGTGCCAAATTTGCAACTGCTTAAGGAATGGTTTCCTGAAGGGCACGCGCTCAGGAAAATCCTCAACTGCAACCCAAAAACTGAGTCTTATTGGTCATGCCCGAACATGAAGACCATCATAGCATCCCATAACAAACATTTCTGAACAAAGACATGAGAAGATCACGCACGCCAAAATCCAGACTGCACGCCTCTAGAAGACAATGCAATGCCCACAGCTGGGCAATGCCGCACCAGTCATTGTCTATCAAAGCCACATCACAGAGCGTATAAGCCGGGAACACCCCCCCCCCCCCCCCCGAAACACTATGTCGGACTAACTGAAACCAGTTTCAAAACCAGGTACATGAACCATGCAAACTCGTTCAGAAATGCCGCGTACCGGAACAGCACAGAACTGAGCAAACACATTGGGAGCTTGGAAAGACTCCACTATACAATTCTCAATTAATTGCAGAATTCTCAAAATATAAGCCTAACGTCCAACATCACACAAGATGTAATCTGTGCTTGCATGAAAAATTCATACTCATATGCCACCACTGAAACTATGCTCACTAAACAGAAGAAACAACAGTGTGAGCAAATGTTGACACACAGAGAAAGTTTCTCCTCGCAATAATATTTTTTAGGCCAGTAGGCCTATTTGTTTTTTTATACATCTGTCCATGCGCTATCCTGAAACCTTTCCACCCAGGCAAGTCGCGCACATCACAGTGTGCCGCTGCGCAATCATCATCGCACGCTAGCTCCCTTCACGCGGCGCACATCTCGCGCACGCGCGTTTTTGTCACTCCTAGCCTGGTGCAGAATGTTTCAGTTCATACCCTGATGATGTGGCGTAAGCCACACTAAACAAATTTGTTAGTGTTTCGATCATGGATAAAAGGGACATAGTAATTTAATAACTATAAGTTATCATTTTTCAATATTATCTATATATCTCTATCTATATATATATATACTATATATATATATATATCTATATCATAAATCTATACGCTATCTGATGTCTTAGGGGGGAGTGAGCTTTTGATATTCACTTCATTCCGGACGGCGTTAGGGGGAAATATACCTTCCCCCTAACGCCCTTCCTTTGTAGTTGCGATTTATTCGGTATAATAACCATAGAAGTGTATTATAATTTAAGCAAATTTATTCAAATTGATGCAAATTATTCAAATTTTGAGATTTTGTCATACGGACTGTCTCTAGAAGATTTTGTTATAGACAGCCCGTAGTTACACTCATTAAAAACCTTTGCATATTAAACCTCCCCATAATATATAATATATATATATATATTATATATATTATATAAATATATTATATATATATACGAAAGTCCACTACCACATATAATATAAGTGCATGCTGCTCACCATCACAAAATACAACAACCCAAATACTGCTTTATGTAATGGGTGGGATCTAGGGTTATTGAAAAGCAACAGATAATGTGATAATATTATGTGTCCCATATGGGCATTACGGAGCTTAATTTTTTTAAGCTCCAAAATCGGCGTTCGTCCGCACAGTCATACGATAGGTTATGTGTGATGTGTAGAGATCTGATCCAATATCTGAGCCTTGCTTTAATACGGCTTTCCTCTACTTCTCTGTCAGGCGGCAAAGTACGCCATACATGATGAGGGGTACCAATCTTGCTGGCATTGATGTTGAGAACTTTAGACTGCTTTTTTCCTCATGATCTACCTTCCACTGACTCTCCTCATGGAGATTGAAGAGAGATAACATTTTACTAAAAGCTCTTTAATCTTCACAAAACCACTCTTAAACTAGCTGCTCGTTTCTTGATTGCTAATTGTCTTTCTGCATCTTTTATCAATGCTAGCATATTTCTCTATGATATTCCCCAAAAGGTGAGAGAGGCTGCATCAATATAGGCTTCAATGGGTTTAGCACCAATAAAGCGTACACAGCAGTCTTGGCAGGTGAGGTTTTACCGGAAGAAACTGAATCTGACGGAGTTGCTTTCGATGGAACCTTTCAATCATTAGACAGTTCGTTTTAATTGGAACTTCCTGCACTTCAGCACCAATACATTCTTGGCAATCCATAAATAATCCATCAATAATTAACGCATATGCGGTGGTAGACCATCTCTACCATGAAAACCTGCCCCCATAAGGGCATATGTTACACGCCGCCCTTTGGTCATTTCACAACACGTGGTTTGTTGTTTCGTGTGGTGGGCTGCTCTTTGTGTTATTCCAAGTGAGGATTTTTTTGAGTCGCTCTACCTCCCATAGTTCTTTTTCCTCCTCCTTTCTAGGTCTTATTTTTCCTTTCTCAGCATTCCAGCTGCCTAGGTTTAGTGGATTAACATCAGTTATGTAGGGTCAAAGGCACCTGTTCCCCCGGGAAGTTGCAGAGTCCCTGATACCACAATACATTGACCTGCCGTGGCTACGCACAAAATGGTCGGTGGTTGGTGGACAGGTGTTCGCCAATACGCCGGTTGGTTGGCAACGGACCAAATGCTGTACACTTTTCCATTTTTATATCGTTATAGGTTAGGCTCGTGATTAGGCCATTAAAATAACCTATATGCTGCTTAACATACCAGCATTAAGGGCGGAAGAAACCACCAGGTTCAACGGCCAGTGTGTTCCAGACTTTATAGTATCTGCTGCCTTGTAGCCTCACCTGATTCCTGAGTCCCGTAGGCGACTGACTGCTCTACTCAGCACCAGTTCGGCAAACTCCTGCGACTCTGCTGGCACCAAACTGTATCGTTTCTCGACGTTCCTTTGGATTTGTCCTCCAGCGTGGAGAGGGGGGATTCATGTGCATTGGCAACATACGGATCTCCATAGCAATTGCCCTGGCTTAGCGCCCTGGAGAGGTACCTAACCTGTGACTCAATGTGGGCGCTTTATCCATAGTCGCTTGCGACTGACGGAGGCCATGATGATGGTTTGTTGTGAGAGTGTGAGAGTTTCTCTCAATGCCAAGATGGATGGTCTTCTTAACAGAAGGAATAGGATCATTGTTGATAGCTCTGCTCCAGAGCCGACTTTCCCGTCACCCGCCTGCCCAACACCATGTCCCTACTCTCCCATGATAAGACCCCGGCACGACGGCCGGCCAACTCGCTGCTAGGATCGTAAATACTTCGCGGTCACTGGACTGGACAGGGTTAATTATCACTGATATTTCTGTAGGTTTAGGGCGAAAATACTCCGACTTTCGCCAACAAAAAAATTATTAAAACAAAAAACAAAACGAGGGCTCTGACCAGAGCTACATTGTGATATGTAGTTATTTTGTCTTTAGAATTGTGTTTTATGGTGACACTCTTGGAGACTTGCTGTAATGATGTACAAGATCAAGCAATATCTGGTTTTCCACAATATCAGATGATACACCTGCAATATCAATCTGCACATGTTGGAAGCTGAGATATACATACACCGATAGGTTCACCTATCTTCTGTGACTGCATTACTTCAAAAGGTATTTGAATAGACTTTATAACGTGGAGCAGAGGTAATTCCACCTTATTTCACACCTTGTATTACTTAAACTGTGCTGAAGAGTACCAGTTCCACTTGACAACAGATGGTCGTGTTCCTCATACAGTTATTGGGATGTTAACCATAGTCTTCCTTACTCCAGCATGGTATAGTTCATTTAGAAGTATGTTGTGGTCGATTACATCGAATGCTTTGGACGGGTCAAGAAGGGGATACTAACAGGCTTTTAGGTCATCATTATCATCACTGCTTTCTGATACAAGGAGAGCTGCATTGATGATTTAATCAATCCCCTCTGCATGAATTTTGATGTTTATATCATAGATCTTGGGTGGTTCTCAACCACCATGTTTTTTCCAGTATTTTCAAAATGATGGAGGTAACTGTTATCCCACGATAGTTTGTTGGATTACTTTTTTCAGCACCGGTCGGAGTAAATATACCAAGTTTGAGAATGTCAGGGACTCTACCACTTTCAAGGATGTAATTTACTCTATTGGTCAGATGCTCGATCGCCTTGTCTCCACCATTCTTCAGGAGCTCCGCAGAGAGCCCATGACTATCAGCAGCCTTAACGATTGGCAAGTGATTTAACAATACTATGCATTTCTTCCAAGGTAATGGGGGAAGTATCAAAATCAGCAACAGAACATATGTCATTGATGTATTCACGGCACAGACTAGAGTTCTCTTTATACTGTTTTGCTAAATACTAAGTTATCTTCGGGTTTTGCGAGAGCGCCGAAGTATTCTCCAAAACATTAATTTTTGTAATCTGGTCGGAGTTTATATGTAAACCCACTGTAATTCAGCAGTGTTGTTTCGCTTACTGGATCTTTGTTCATTGATCAGCTTGAAGAATAACTGAGAGTCCTTTGCCTCAGCAGCTGCGATTCTATTATATCTGTTCATTCGCCGCTCTCTTGCCTGATATCTTATTGAGGAGCGCAGTTTGGCTTTAACAGATCTCGTTTTGGATGTTGTAGATCACTAGGAGAGCCTGCGTCCTTCCATTCACAGTGAGCTTGCTTACTCTCAGCGACAGCAACATCGAGTGGCATTAGTCCTTATCGTAAGACCTTTCTTTGATTTCCTTGACTTCTGTTTCACATGAATGCATTGGTCAGCGGCAAATTTGAAAGTGTGAATGACCATTTCTATGCTGTTCTGAAGTTCACTGGAGTTAGAAATGTCACAAACATGATTCAGGGCATTATAAACAATAGCTCTATACTCTGCTTTATTCATCTTATCCCAGTTTATCTTGGGAAGACAAGAATCATGATTCATACATGACTTACGAGCTAATTTAGGAATGTCAATCTCAGCTACCACAGGAATATGATCAGAAGTATTACAGATCATTTCATCGTACGAGATGGCTTTATACCCTGAAATGAGTTCCTGGCCACATCTTCTCAGTAAAATGTAGTCAATCTTATTTGTATCAACTCCGTTTACATGGAAGAAAGTCGGTTCCTTCTTTATATTGCTTGTACAAAAGTCATTATGATTACAGAATCTAATGAGATGATTATCACGACTAGTTGGACAATCGTGAATCAAGGAAACATTCAGATCTCCCAGGAGAATAATGCGATGAGTGTAACCATACTTTTGGATGGTCTCCTCTCGTCGAGGGTTTCAATATAATCCACTTCACTATGCCTTCCTCTACATGGTAGATAAGAGTTAATAATACATAATTGTAGAGTCTTGGGTGTCACCTCAATGCAAGCGATACGTTTACTATCAGGCAGTGTTTTAGCAAGATGATCAAGGCTCTTCTTCCACATGATAGACACGCTACCATATCCTTTTGGACGATGGAAAGGTGAAATAAGGTTGCCATCGTCAAATTTGCTTTGAAAAAGCCATTAAGGTAGGATGAAGTGACAAATTTCATCCTGCTCAAAATGTACAACCAGTGTTCTTGTAAACCTATAATCTCACTATTGGAGAGCTGGTTCAAAGCGGATTAATGGTATTGTTAAAGTTCTTAATTTAAAAGTTGCCAAGTTTCAAAGAAAGTGCGTTGTGGGATTGTTCCCATTACTGTTACATCATCAGAAGGAATTTAGAGACTTATAGTTTACCTCTGGATATGGGTTTTGAAACCCCGTCCTAAAAAATTACTGAGATCGGTGGACAGTATAATTACTCTTTGTAGCGGTTTTTCTCTCCTCATGATGCATCGCAAGTGCTGTCAAAGTTCTCAGGTTTAGGTATGTTTTTTCATGTAATTGATTCAGAAGCTTGTATGGACGTAACATTGCCTATGGTTAACAGTATCCAAAGAAAGCCACATGATTCTGACGATTTTCCTGAGGCAGCGTAATAATTTTTTTAATGGCCTCCTTCCGCATTGAGACAACATTGTTGTGTTTGCGCTGAATAAGTGTGGTACATTATTATTATTATTATATTATTACGTATTGCGTTACATTAACTTGCGGTCTGGTGTATGGAATCATATTTTGGACCAGAGATTATGTTCATAGACCTCAAAATGGAATTAGTTGACTATGATCCTTCATAGCATCAAGTGGCACCATCATGCTATTTTCACCTGTTGAACACTATCGTAAGAGGCCTTCCCTGACTTGAGTTCTGATTTTCTTTATATCTTCTCGGCTTAGGTTTTTCTTTTCAGATTCATTGTTTACGGATCTTCTTCCTATTCTTTTTAAGACGGTTAGGTTAACTCTCAGGGGATTGGTAGTCCCTACGTTGCATACATTTGTTGACAAGATGTTTTTCCCGTGTGGGACGAGCAATGTTTGGGCATTCTCCGCATAAAGTGTTTCAAGTTGGGATCCAATGACCAAATATCAACAATTAAGGAATTCCTGAAAATCATTTTGAAAATTGTAAACTTAATATCTCAAGAAACACGGAAAATGATGGGTTATCTTAAAAAAAATATCCGATTTTTAGTATTATTGCCTAACGTTAACACTTAAGTAACGTATCTGGGTTACGGATCTGCCGGGCCTTTTTCTTAGTCATGCCTGTTCTGATGAAAGTACATGCTTCACAGACTTAGTCTCTAATTATCAAGTATTACCTTAATACTAAAGCATGGTCAGGGTGATGGGTTGTAGTATTCGCTTTATGTATACGCCGTTTTGCAAGAGCCTAGCAGGGGAGGGGAGTAACGATCTGGCGTGCTATGAACGTAACATGAGGGATTTCTTTCCATTACTAGGGCTAGAAATTGTTACTGTGATGAAACCAGATTTTATGAAAACCATGGACTAGTATATATAACATTGAAATCTTCTCGATTTATTACACATTGGAACATTGGTATTCCGTTACTTTTAGGCAATGTTGTGTCCATTCGAATTATGGTAACGTATCCTGCTGCAATATTGGCGACAATTTCTCGGAGAACTCTTGCGAAACTTTAACTAATCCAATATTATCATGTTTTGAACTAATAATTAGGGCATGATAGAGGCGATAAAAAATGCCATGTAATCTATGATATGCGCTCTTGTGTAACGAGCAGGACACATTTTTATTTCTTAAAAGGAACGTATTTAGGCTGGCGACCTGGCGAAAAAGCAAGAAAAAGAAAGAATTATGCACTATCTTTAAGGCATTTGCTGATACTTTCTCATTTCTGGTTTACAACTTCCTAGTTCCGGGATCATTGAAAAACATAACTTAAAGTATAATTATACCAATAAACATTCATTCTTAACGGCCAAAAAAAAACAAGCTTTAAACTGAGCATGACTGTTAGCGAGCGGAACACTAAAAACGAATTTTGAAAACACTTTATCGGAGAATGGGACTGTTGTCTGTAGCAGACTGCGATGTTATACATTACTAAGAAGACTCCAGTTACGATTTTCCATGTAGGAGCGATCGACAAAGCCAAAATTGTTGTTTTTAATTTTACCATGTGTACTTTTGTTTTCACACGTCCGAAAACCCAAGGTTTAAAAGTAAGGACACTAGGTCTATCAACAGAAAGGTTGGAAATATACCACTGCTGCTGCTGGTATCTAGATTGGAAATCTAGATGGTGATATTAATTAAATCATCACTATAAGTATTATCACTCCGCCAAATCCTGCATCATCTCCGTTAAATTGAGAGATTCTGATCATATTCAAATATGCATTGCAGCAGTATATCAAGACCTGGAGACTTAAAGCCAAGACCACCGCTACTGCCTTTACACCTTCAACACAAAGAGAGCTCTCGACCCAGCTTCAAACATCAACCTCAATGGAGGCGCCTATGCAATACAATCCCTACACCAACCTACTTGGGGAGCGGAAGCCTTGGACCAGCAGCTTACTTAGCGGCAGCAACTCGAGTCCGTATGCGCCAAGGAGGCTTCGAGGAATAACCTCCTGTGCAGGACTTGCTGGATTTCATTGGGGGCGGGGTGCAGACCCAACGACCTCGTCCACGCCTGGCCTCTGGTTCTACAGCCGGTTGAATATGCCGCCACACCATGGTGCAACAGCTCTCACCCAAAAGAGCTGGACACGGTACTCAACGAGACCTTGAGAACCATAACTGGCTGCCTACGCCCCACTCCATCTGAATTTCTACCAGTGCTTTCAGGCAGTGCACCTGCAGCACTTCGGAGGGAGCACCACTCGCCAAAAACTAGGTGAAATAAGGCCCTGCTGGACAAGCACCTGCTGCATAACACGGTCAAAGAATCACACCAAATCGGTTAGACAGAGACTGCGGTCTCGCCGACCTTTCTGCTGACACGTTGCTAAACTCTTCAGCACCCCATTCAACATCCTACAGACATGGATACTGCCTGGCTAGACATTCCAATACCAGTTCAACTCTCTATTACACCAAGACAGAAACTTACCACCTGGGCAGCACTCCCACGACAGGAATGGGTCACCTTAACCGGATTCGCACAGGAGTCGGTTTCGCTTCAATAGCAATATGCATCGATTGGGGGCTGCGGCCATCGCCCAGGCTGCCAAGTGTTTTCCATCACAAAAACATGCGGGATTCACATTATCAATGAGGGCCCCTACCTTTCGTTCCGCGGGTGGATACAGATATCTCAAACCCCAAACCATCAACAGAGAGTTGGCCTCCCAACGTTTACACCACATTAGCTGCTGCCTCATACTCAAAGAAGAAGAAGAGATATTCAAATATTAATTTTACTCGGCGTCTCTGTGAATAAGTTCTCTTTGGTGATTGTAATCAACATTGATGCTTACTTCTTTGTGTTGATTGTGGAAAATCATCATCCATTGCCTGGGCTTTTCCTGGCGTTTTGCAGCACAAATTTCTCATAGACCTTGGACTGATGAACACATGGCTCTGAAGATGTTGACTCTTAAGCAGTGCTATTGAAAATTATTATGCTGATAAGTGCACAAGTGAGACCGGTTATTTGTATCCCATACCAACGTCAATAATGCTGACACGTTTGCATTTCAAAATATTACAACTGGTCTTAAGCGCCCAATTCCAGAGCACCCATACGCTGCATAAGAAGATTGATTTTATGATAATTATCCTTTCGTATCTATCTTTTATTCTCATTTCTCATATCTATGAAGGCGTTCTTAGAAAATTAAACAGGCGTTCGCGCTTGACTTGGTTAACTTAGCTCTCCGCGGCCTTTTCGGCCGCTTTACTTGGTACTTAGCTCTGGCGGTCCTTGCGTTGCTTGACTTGGTTAACTTAGCTCTCGCGGTCTTCGGCCTTGGCCTGGTTAACTTAGCTCTCGCGGCCTTCGGCGCTTGACTTGGTAAACTTATCTCTCGCGGCCTCGGCGCTTGACTGGTTACTCTTAGCTCTCGCGCCTTTGGGGGGCAGGCGCTTGAACTTGTTTAACTTAGCTCTCGCGGCCTTCGGCGCTTGGGGACTTGGTTACTTAGCTCTCGCGGCCTTCGGCGCTTGACTTGGTTTTAACTTAGCTATCGGGACTTACGGCCGCCGCTGAAGCTAAGGAAAAGTAACAAGGGTCAAGCGCTCAAGCCTGTTATTTTCACGAATGCCTCTAGTCACTGATTTATCTTATCGTAACGTATGCAGGTGGGCAGGCTTCATATCAAGTGGACAACAAGATTACACATAAATTGGGACACCCACCTTTAATCTGATGGGTGCAATTGGCCCTTTATAATTCCATCAAGCTGCTACTGCCAACATCATATAGCGCATGACGAAATATCAATTGTAACCTCTTTACATAATCCGTGGTCACTTCTATATGAAACGTCGACACAGGTCTCTGTGTTCAACACCCTTAATTTCTAAGTACAAACAAGGGATTGGGTCCTATCGTTTTTTGAAATGAATATTAATGAACCACGTTTTACGTCATTGCTTAATTAAGATTGCGGCCTCTAAAACTTTTTATCAATTAGGGGAAGGGGGCGTTTTGGGGTTTCCTTTTTTCTTTTCTGACTCACCCTGTATTACCAGTACGATCATTGACAACGGCAACCCTTCAAGACATTAAAAACAACGTCAACAATACCATCTAATCAGCTTGCACACTCGAAATTTTGCAACGAGTAATGTAGTTGTATACAAATCGTTGACAATGTGTTGAACTATATACAGCTGATGTAGCCAAAAGAACTTTGAACACTGCAAATAAGTCATAATATGTTTTACAAAATGACCCTTGGGGACATGGGACAAAACTTAAGGCACATGCTTTTCAGTTTTTATTATACAGATACAAATAAATATGGTGTATGCGTTGCATGTGTTTGTATTTTCGGGACAACTTTGTATTAGTGATACTAACATATACTTGTCCCGAAAATACAAACACATATTTTTTTTATAAAAAGCTGAACATCGTCTGCAAACAATTTATACAAGCATTTTCCCGTACTACAATTAGATCTATGGCCATTTTATGAGATACAAAATGTCATTTTTAGCACCCTTTGTAAACAGGTCTATTCAAAGTTCTTTGGCTACATGGTACCATAGAGTAAAATGGGTCAACCATTTGTACATAACTACACTAACCATTGCAAAATTTAGAGTGCATGTGTCACTCCACCCGGAGTGTTATAGCTTGTTATGCAGTAATCCAGATCCTTAGATGGTAATATCGGCTAACCAATTATCGCTTGGGTCAACGAAACAATGATATATCTTAAACTCTAGCGTGATGCAGAAACCTGCTTTGTTGGAGTATATATGATCCAGATCCAAGGTTTAGAAGACGCAAACAAGCGTGCCACATGCACAACGGGGCTCAAACTCACGATTTTATTTTTAACGGTTTAATTATCATGAGTCAGGCGCTTTTCCAGATGCTTGCCACACAGGTGCTCTGAGTCTGAAGACCGTCTTAGTTTGAGACTATTATATATATCATGGCGTAAATTTTAAATAGATGTAACGTATTTTCTTAATTTTATCTGAAGCGTACACATACACTTATCACGCACAGAATTTGAAATCTCTGTGAGAATTTGAAACCTATATGAAGATGTTACACTTTTTTAGGATTTGAAACCTTTATGAGGACTTGAAACCTTGGTAATTTTGAAGCTTTAGGAGAATTTGAACCCTTCATGATGATTTGAGACCTTTATGGCGATTGAAACATTGTGAAATGTTGAAACCATAAGGATTTGAAACCTATGAGGATTTGAGACATATATACCTTTATGAAGAGTTTAAATCTTTATGAGTATTTGAGACCTTTATGGCTCTTTTTCAGGATTTGAGACCTTCATGGGGATTTGAAATCTTTTGAGGATTTGAAACCTTAGAAGATTCGAAACCTTAATAAGGATTTGAGACCTCAATAATTCGGATATGGAACCTTTTGAGACCTTTATGGGGAATTGATACCGTTTTGGGGATTTGAGACTTTAATGAGAATTTCAGACCTTTATGGAAATTTTATACCTTTTGAGGAAATCTTTAGGCCCCGGGGAGGGGGAACTCAACTTTTTTTTCAGGTAAGGGTTTGTGGCCCCGATTTCAGGACTTGGGGGCTTGGGAACCGGTTTGTCTCTTAAAGCGGCACTGGCACATTTTCACAAAATATGAAATTTCTTCAATTTGCTCTCAAATGATAGTCTAGGCCATTCGAAGAAGAGAGATACATTTTACACATACAAATAATATACTCAAAAACTTATAGGGACGTTAATAAGAGATTAACGACATCCAGGTAATTTGTAGGCTAACTTTTAAGTTTTCCACAACTTTAATCTTTTTTTTTTTTTTTTTTTTATCTCCTCCTGCCACTTTCAACCAAAAAGGATCCTAGCTCGCATCACTGCCTCGCAGCTGACATGGTTTGGTCACTTGTGCAGAATGAACAACATCCGCCTACCCAAACGCATTTTTATGGAAACTGTCGCAGGCACAAACAGACAGGGAAGACCAAGGAAGAGATGGGAAGATGACATCATTGTGGGCACCACCTTCCACAAGGCATATTTGGAAGCGCAAGATAGGAATAGATGGTCTAAATTTGTTCGAGGAGCCAACGTCCTATGGGACATGGTGTATAGATAGATAGATAGATAGATACCGTTTTGGGGATTTGAGACTTTAATGAGAATTTCAGACCTTTATGGAAATTTTATACCTTTTGAGGAAATCTTTAGGCCCCGGGGAGGGGGAACTCAACTTTTTTTTCAGGTAAGGGTTTGTGGCCCCGATTTCAGGACTTGGGGGCTTGGGAACCGGTTTGTCTCTTAAAGCGGCACTGGCACATTTTCACAAAATATGAAATTTCTTCAATTTGCTCTCAAATGATAGTCTAGGCCATTCGAAGAAGAGAGATACATTTTACACATACAAATAATATACTCAAAAACTTATAGGAAGATGTTACACTTTTTAGGGATTTTTTGAAAACCTTTATGAGGACTTGAAACCTTGGTAATTTTGAAGCTTTAGGAGAATTTGAACCCTTCATGATGATTTGAGACCTTTATGGCGATTGAAACATTGTGAAATGTTGAAACCATAAGGATTTGAAAACCTGGGCTTTAAGGGGGGGGGGGGGGGGGGGCCTATAGACTTTCTGAAGAGTTTAAATTCTTTATGAGTATTTGAGACCTTTATGGCTCTTTTTCAGGATTTGAGACCTTCATGGGGATTTGAAATCTTTTGAGGATTTGAAACCTTAGAAGATTCGAAACCTTAATAAGGATTTGAGACCTCAATAATTCGGATATGGAACCTTTTGAGACCTTTATGGGGAATTGATACCGTTTTGGGGATTTGAGACTTTAATGAGAATTTCAGACCTTTATGGAAATTTTATACCTTTTGAGGAAATCTTTAGGCCCCGGGGAGGGGGAACTCAACTTTTTTTTCAGGTAAGGGTTTGTGGCCCCGATTTCAGGACTTGGGGGCTTGGGAACCGGTTTGTCTCTTAAAGCGGCACTGGCACATTTTCACAAAATATGAAATTTCTTCAATTTGCTCTCAAATGATAGTCTAGGCCATTCGAAGAAGAGAGATACATTTTACACATACAAATAATATACTCAAAATCTTATAGGGACGTTAATAAGAGATTTAAACGACCATCCAGGTAGGGTAATTGGTAGGCTAACTTTTAAGTGTTCCCATACTTAATCAACAAATGTGTATATTACATGAATATCATAGACTCATACTCATTGATATTAAAACCACAAAGGTAACAGACCGATCAAACAGGGTGCATACCGTGGGAAAACATGCATACGGCGTGCGTTTTCTTGTGTTAAACGCCATTTCCGTCGTCTACTGAATTAATGTCGCCGGCGTCATTAAATATAAAATCGTTCTGTTTACCCATAAGGACGCTGATTTGGTCTTAATCATTTCAGGTGAGGGCTAATGTATATAAAAGCTTTACAACCATGCAAAAATATCAATTTTGGAAAATCTTGAGGGCGCACTATTTTTCAAATGTGCCAGTTTCTCTTTAAAGTCTAAAAAATTTTTCCCAAGACGAACTGAATTATGCTTCCAACTGGGACCCTTAAGAACTGTTGGAGTTGGAGAGGCGCGAAATGAGGCCGGCCGCACATACCCACATCTTTGTCAGTACCGCCCACCCGGGCTATTAGGCCTGCATGAGGATTTGAAACTAGGCCTAGCCTATATGCGAATTTGAAACCTAAGTTCTGAAGATTTGCAACCTTTATAAGAATTTGAAACCCTATGAAGATTTAAAAAAAAACCTTTATGAGCGCTTGAAACCTTTATGAGAATTTGAAGAACCCTTCATGGTAAATTGAGAACTTTATGTGCGATTGAAACATGGTGAAATGTTGAAACCTAAGGATTTTGAACCTATGAGGTATTAAGAACTATATACCAATTTTATGAAAGAGTTAATCTTTTGAGTATTGAAGACCTTTATGGCGCTTTTTCAGGATTTGAGACCTTCATGGGGATTTGAAATCTTTTTTGAGGATTTGAACAAAAAACATAAAAGATTCGAAACCTTAATAAGGACTATAGACACGAAAACCTCAACTACACACGTTCGGCAGGTCAGGGGGGGGTGGTGGGAAGACCTTTTGAGACCTTATATGATAGGGGGGCTGGGGAATTGATAACCGTTTGGGGATTTGAGACTTTAATGAGAATTTCAGACCTTTATGGAAATTTTTAGTACTTTTGAGGAAATCTTTTTAGGCCCCCCGGGGAGGGGGACCTCAACTTTTTGTTTTCAGGTAAGGGTTTGTGGCCCCGATTTCAGGACTTGGGGGGGGCTTGGGAACCCCGGTTTGGGTCTCTAAAGCGGCACTGGCACATTTTCACAAAATATGAAAATGTCCTTTGCAATTTGCTAATTTGCTCTCAAAGATAGTCTAGGCCATTCGCAGAAGAGAGATAACTTTTAACCCGATAAGGGCGCTGATTTGTCTTTATCATTTCCGGTGAGGGCTAATGTATATAAACTTCCAACCATGCAAAAACACATTTTGGGACAATCTTTAAGGGCGCACTATTTTTCAATGTGCCAGTTACTTCTCTTATAAAGCTACACAATTTGTTCACACACAACGACGAACTGACTTAGGCTTCCAAACTGGGACCTTAATTTAAAACTGTTGGAGTGGAGAGTTGCCGCGAATGAGGGCCGGCCGCACATAACCCACATTCTTTGTCCATTACCGCCCACCCGGCTATTAAGGTCCTGCATGAGGATTTGACTAGGCCCTGCCTAATATGCGATTTGAACCTAAGTTTCTGAAGATTTGCTAACCTTTATAGATTGGAAACCCTATGAAGATTTAAAAAAAATCCTTTATTAGCGCTTGAAACCTTTATGAGAATTGAAAACCTTTCAATGAAGAGTAATCCTTTATGAGGATTTGCGAGAATTTTTTATCAACTAATTTTTCTGCTGCATTTGATAGGCCTACTCTTTGGCTGATTTGTCCTCCCATATGAAAGCGTTATGCAAGTTTGAACCTTTTCATTCAACTTTTGAAGACCTATTTGGTATTGACCTTTTCGGTAGTTGAGACCTTTCTTTTGCTTTTGATAGACTACCCTGCAAACCTGGGTGCTAAATACAAAAAAAAAAAAATAGAGGAGGACGAGACAAAAGATACAGGACAAGGCAAACCATGACAAACATGATGTCTGAATAAGAGTATTTAATAATGAAATGATAGGTTAAGCTGAAATACAGAGAGAAGAGGGGAAGGGAGAAGGAAAAGGTAACATATAAAAGGCATGTCATCATACAAGGACAAGAGACTAGTAAGTGTGCTTACCTCTAACATTCCATAGCAGATCGCCAAATGCAAATTGTTGGCAGCAACACGGGCAACACTGTTAATCCTAAAATTACACACCAATGCAGCACCGACTTTGGTGAAAGAGGCATTTCGTGACCACACAGCCTCGTCCCCCCCGCCCCCGAATTTACCTAAAAATGTTGAGACTTTTTATAATGATCTTGACTGTTAGCCTTAGTAATCCACTAAAGTAACAGACCTGATGGACCGACATATCCATCCAAAATGTCGAATGTAATTCCAACAAACCATGGATCTCGATAGATATAAGACGGGCAGTCCAAGAAGAAGCAGAAGAAGCATAGGCTATATTAAACAAAGCAAAATCCACTCAAAAAGCTGCGGATTGGTCTGAATTTTACAACTATCAGAAGCAATTGCAAAAGAATTGCAAAAAAACTATTGGGAATTCCAAAATAGTATGTTTCACTGACTCCAGTGATAACTCGCATAAGTCATTTTGAAGTTTATTAACTTCACAAAAACAGAACCTCCCAACAGTATCCATCATTAACAGCTGGCAACAGAGTTATTTTGTTGAGAGAAAGACAAAGCTAACAGTCTTCAACTCTCAGTTTAGTTCGTGTTTACAGAAGAAGACACCACCAATATCCCCAACCTTGGTGATCCTTCTATTCCTACAAATGAACCAGTTACGGTTAAATGGTGAATGGAGTGGAAAAACTCTGAAATCTTTAAACACTCACAAAGCCACTGGACCCAGACATGCGTCAGCTAGAGTAATTGAAGGAATGCTGTAAAATGGCACCTATTCTCACCTCTCATTTTTCAGAAGTCCATTGACACTGGCTGATGTTCCAATCCGACTGCGAGTCGCGTAATACTTCCGATCTTTAAGAATGAGACAGAAGCCTTCCGTCAAACTACCGACCGTGTCGTATCACAATCAATTTGCTGTAAGCTCCTGGAGCATATTATATTTAGTAACATCATGTACCACTATAACACATAACATGCTCACCGAAGCACGCACGGTTTTTTGACCAGGCCCTCGTGGAAACTCCACTGATATAATACCGAGACCTAGCTAAATCCATGATGAATCTGACAGGTTGATGCTATAGTCTTAGATTTTAGCAAGCCTTTGACCGGTGTGCCCCAACCAGCCGCTTCTACGCGGAAACTCCAACATTACGGTATTAGAATGAGTGCCTCAATTACTTCAGTGGAAAAATAACTTCCTGACTCTTCTACGGAACGGGGCGGCCCAACAACGAGTGGGTATTATGGCAAAGCTTCTGATTGGTGCCTGGTCATCTGGAGTACCTACCCCAGGGAACAGTACTAGGTCCTCTCCTCTTTCTCACATCATTAACACATCCCAAATGGCATCACATCCCACTGAGACCTGTTTCGCCGATGATTGTCTGATGTAACAGGTCCCTTTCACCAACGAAGACAGTGCTTAGTTTACAAAAAGAATCTTGATCGCTTCTACAAACTTGTCAAATGACTGGCAAATGCAGTTTTTAACACAGACAAATGTCATCTGATAAGGTTTACCCGCCGTCAAAATCATCTGATGTCCAATACATCATGGGATACAGCCAACTCGCTTTTAGTAACTGAATATCCCTACCTTGGACTATCTTTTTTTCATCTAATATGTCCTGGCAGAGCTATTTGCAAATACCAACAAATCAATAGACTGTTTGGGCCTCTACGGAGAAACCTGAGGAACTGTCCAATTCGGATCCGTGAACAGGCATACTAGGCCTATAGTCAGACCTCAGTACTTAGCTCTTGGAGCACAAGTTTGGAGCCATAACCATAAAGATACCACCGCAAAGTGGAAAGTGTTCAGCGTCAAGCAGCCATTTGTTCTGCAAAGATCCCGGCCGTAGAGACATCTGTCTACGTCCTGCTACACAACGGATTGAAATACATGGAATGGAGAAAGACGCGGCAAGCTTGAACTTAATTTATAAAATTAACTAACTTGTCGCTATCATCCAACTGGACTAACATCACCTTCAATGATTTAGAGCAACCCAGGAATATCAACCCAAGTTAAATTTAACACTTAAGTTGACCAAGTGGTTTTCACTATACCCGTGTGCCCAAGGGGGGGGGTGGGTGGGGTGATTGGGCGGAGGGGGGGGGGGGGGTGGTATCCATGGGACCCCCCCCCCTAAGGAAACCACTCTTTCCGAGGGAATCTTTGCATGAAATTTTATACCACATGGAAGGGTCATAAGACAAACACTCAACTCCAAGCACAAAACATAGAAATTTGTTATTTTGGCTGCAAATAGTGGCAAAACATTGTTTTCAAACAAAACACGCAAAATTGAGAAAAAAGACGGAAAATTCAAATGACCTTTGCGCTTACAAACCAACTTTTGAAAACTGATTTTAGTTGATATCTATTCTAGAAGACCCAAATTAATATCTTTTACACAAACTAGCATTTTAAGGGAATCCTGTATTTTTTATACGGGTGTTGCAAAATGCACGCATTTTGTTCCCATAAGTTTTGTACAGTAACGGTTTTGGCACATCATGAGGAAATTGTTTGTTTGGGGGGGGTCAGCAACATAAATGTTACAGTTTTTTTTTACTTTACTAATAATTGTTTTACTTATGTATGTGTGGACTTATATCCAAGCAAAAAAAAATTGCTTTGGTATTTGTTTTTTTTATTCTTATTTTTAATAAATATTCTGAAATGACATTCCGTTAGTGCCCCAAGGTGGGGGGGGTCCATGGACCCCCACTAACTAACTCATTAACGGCTTGGCCAATTTTTAATTAATTTTGGGGAGAAAAGAAGCGCATTTACAAGTAAAAGTCAAACAATTACAAAACTTTCGGCGCAAAATCCCACGCGTAAAGCTGCCCAGCGCGAAAACAAATTTTTGTGGGGTCCCTAGGACCCCCCCCCCCCCTTGGTCACTTAAGTTTTGAGATAATCACTATTCGTACACAGCTTTAATGGGAACTTCTTCTTCCCAAGAACAGTTTACCTGTGGAACTCCCTCCCAAGTGTGGTCCTAACTGCAAACAACCCCCCCTGAGGCTTCAGGGAGGAGTTTCGTCCAACGTAAGCCTGTAATCAGCTGCTTGGATTTTTACTTTGCACTTCGTCCAGTCTCCGCCCAAATCGAGTCTAGCATAGTTTTGTCTCCTGCAGCCTTAATCCTTCATGTGTTTTGTTGCCAGCGAACCATCATGTCTGTACTGCAACATGATCAACATTTATGCACCTTGGCATTATGTCCTGGCTTAAGGATACTGCTGAGTTACACGCATCGACGGGGGACCTCGAAAGGACACCTCCGTCGCCGCCATTACTGGGGGGCATCCCGGCCACCAAACCACTTGGTACCACACGCCGCATATTTGCTAAGTATATTGGCACATTTTTTGAAGAGCGCCCCCCCTTGTCAAAAATTTGATATTTTTGCACAGTTAACGTTGGTAATTGTCTAGAAAACTAATCCTGCGTGAACCAGAATGCTAAAAATGCGTATTTTTTATCAACAAAATAGCGATTTTTGTATTAAATTGGGGTCCCAGATTGGACGTAACGGCAGAGCTGGAAAGCTATGTTTATGTCCGTCCCATGATGAAATAGTGGCCACCCGTTCTAGAAAATAACCTCTACTTGACTTGCCCTAACTATTAAAACAACTATGGATAGACGTAGACACGTACAATGGCGCTATTTCCCGCTACTTTTCACATTGGAAGGGCCGTTTCCAGCAGCCGTTTGAATTATTATCGGGGATCCCGATAATATTATTCTAGTACAAAATTCCTTCCTTCGTTTGTGACACTAGACATTTTCGAGCTTAACTAACCAATTTCACAGGTATAAGTTTACTAGACATTTAACAGTGCCAAACCGTTAAAACATCTCCAATGTTTTTGAAAAAATGGGGGGCGCCCTTCAAAAAAATTGGTGCTAATATTGCTTTAACGAACTAAATAATAAATAAGCCCATAATCAATGATAAAAGAATTTGACAACCTACCTTTTTGGCAATTGTTAACAAATGCTAACCGTTTCTTTCCATGGATTTAGGGAAGGATGAATGCAGGGACTGGCCTTAAACTGGAATTCCAGGGCATGTGTCTTACTGTTGTTGTAAAAATGAAGGTTATCTCGCCCAACTATTGCGTGACTGAGAAATGAACCGGTATGGTTAAGAATACGTGTAAAACTTGGTATAACAGCCGCGTGAGAAATAATTTTTCGTAAAATCAAACAATCCAACAAAAAAGTAACATAAGAATTTGAAATATTCCGTGACGTGAAAACTTTAATAGTTTACCCAAAGACGATCGTATTTGCTGAAAACGTGACATCTTCCGAATGCGGTGTTTTGGTTTTTTAGAAAGGACACTTCCGTGCCCCTGTGATCGATTTCGGAGATCTGAACAAATTAGTCCCTCTTTGTGCATGGAATGTGCCACGCCTGGACTATCAGTACACGTGAATGACCGGCCGAGTTACAATGTGTGGGATTTAGACTGAAATGGATACGATGAGTTTCTTTGTGTCATTAGCGAGTGAAATTCGCACGGCAGTTCGTTTCCAATTTTTGTAACTTTTTATCGCTATTTTGTGCAGCCAAGAATTTACATTTTTCCTGAGCCGCCCATGAGGATATACAACAAATGGATAACAGTGAAATAGTTTTGTTTTTGCCGATCAAACTGATCAAAAATCAGCTTCCTTTGTTGGTAACACGTACAACGTAAATGCCGTGTATAACGAGAAATGCAAAAGATGCCCCGCAGTCATGGCGGATGGTGAGTTCGTCGCTCCCACGGCGTAGTGGCGATCATAGTCGCCGTCGGATTCGTGTAGGTTAGTATAAACGTTGTGCCAAATCTTAACTGCAAATTCGGCTCGCATCTCTGTAAAAATCTGCAATTTTGTAGTTTCTGTCCGTATAAACGGGCAGAAATGACCGCGCACAGCCTATGGGACCGTGGCGGCCGTGGACCAGCACTTGCTCATAACCAACCGAAAACCGCAAGATCGGATCAACTCAACTTTTTGAAATAGTTTTCTCTCAGGATATCTATTGATCAATGAATAAAAACAGAAGTGCTGAATCACGAAATGTTGAGCACCCCAGCTTTTTGCAGTGTTCCATTTTAGGAATTTTTGGCCGCCCATAGTGGGCAGTGGTGCTCCGTCTGAAAATGAAATGACCTTAACCACATCAAAATGGCAGCTCCCATGGACCAAAGAATGCCTTCTGCTGATCAGGTATAAAATAAGACTATTGGAATGATAGGCATGATGGATTCATTGATTGGTCCAAATAAGAAGAAATACTACGACTAAAGAACCCACAATGTTTGGTTTTGGGTGCCACAGCCTTTGAAAAACACGGGAATACCAAATGGTTGAGGCGAGCACTGAGAGCTGCACGTTTAAAACTGTTATGAGCTGTGTTCCTAGGTAAAGCCTTTGGACTAGGGGCTTTCAGTACGTAGGTCCTTCCGACCGAATTTGATTTTTTTTGTGGAACCCTTACAAATTTAGTAAGGCTGTAAAAGCTTAAAAAGGGCAATATCTTGTTTGAAGCCCCGTAAAATACGGACGTCACATTTGAACCACCCCTAGCTTACTGAATAGGCCACTCCATTCCTTAGCACTTTCTCTGTTAAAAGCTGTTTTAAAGCACAACTTTAAAGTACGATTGCTATAGGGGACCTATACACCTTATTTAATTGGAGTCGCGTAGTTTGACGGAATAAAGCGGTTTGATGGAGTTGCGCTTTATTCCGTAAAGATAATAAAAACCCCCTAATATAATTGGAAAGTTTGCATTTTTTCTTACTAGTAGATTTAGGCCTATAACTTTCACCACTCCCGATCTTACCCACCCGCTCACTTCATTTTGCATGGTCCATGACAACGGTGTATAACAGTTTTAATGTCTCGATTTTATACCACCCGCTCACGTCTCTTCCGTCCCTTCTTTATTAACCTTCTTTCTTACCCCCAAACGACTAAACCCTTCTTTTGCTTTTATAAATTACCCCCAAAAGAAATCCCCTTATTTCTTCGTCTCCGGACGGTATTAATTAAACTTATTGTCGATACTATATTACAACTCCTTATACTCCCGTTTCTATACTTTTATACAGAGATTGTCTATGCAACGGGGGGTATAACGGATATAATATAAAGCTGACCAAGCGGCCGCTATTATTTACATAATAGGGGTCGCAGCCAAAAATAATCCGTTTTGTGGCGGTACGAATTGATAGCACTTTTTCAGCAGTTGCTCTCCTTGTTTTTTTTATGGATCCTAATTAATTTCTTGAGAACAATTAGTTATACACTACAAATACAAACACAACAAGAAGCAAGATGTAGAGTGTTTCCATGGCAACGCAAGTTAATGATGTGGTGGTACGGAACATCGCTTCACATATTTTTCTCACAACCGAAACAGTTTCTGTAATTTTAATCAAAAGTGCAAGGATATGCATATTAATTTTCAAACACTGATATATAGTCAACTATCGAATATTACCATGCAAGAATGAAAAAAAGGACATCCCCACATTTCACAAGCATGTGTTTAACCTAAAAAATTGGTCACTTTGGGGGGACGGATGTGGTGGGACGGAATTTGTCCGCATTACTAATTTGATATTGTTAAGTATCAACTATGACAAATCAAGTCTTGAAACGACTTTGAGTGAAAGATTACTACATTACTGGTTCGATTAATATTGTATTTGCAGCCAAGTACTGGTATTATTACTTCAAAAAAAAATAAGTTACCAATGGTTACCGAATATATTTGAATTTTGAAAATTTTCTTTTCTTTAATTAGAACACTACATTTTTTTTTCTAGCATGAAATTTCCTTATATGCTCAGTAACAATCGATGAAGTAAACATTAACCTTTGTCCAACTGATGAGAGTTGAATCCTTTCCAAGAACCTCTAAGGTCATACTTGCGTTTTGCCTGGGTTTTCTCCCGGGCCCCTTCCCAACCCCATACTTGACTTGAGCTTAACAGATTGTTTGGGTACCAATCATCTCACCACCACCCGGAAACACTCCTTGTCATAAACTACATGGACCCAATCCCCTGTACCCCAGTCAATTTTCTAAGACACTGAAAAAGTTTCTGATGTTCCAGGTATATCTTGATCACATTGTAGGTCTACATCACCAAACATTGAGTGCCTCAAGAGAATTTATAAAAGTTTTTCATCACGATGCTTCTAGATTGTTTTAAAATGATTTAGGTGGGCCAGAGGTGAATAACAAGTTTTCTTTCACTTACAATCTGAGATAGTTTGAATTACATAAACAAATCTAAAACTCCTGATAACTGCACAAAATTCAGGCCCTCCAGGTGTTATTCCGTCCCACCACAATTTGCTTCCGTCCCATCCCACCCAAATTGAGGAACGCAAATAAAAACCATCACAAAATCAATATAACGTATTAAAACCATGATTTCTTTGTTTATAAATATTAGTTACCCCAATGTTAATGTCTGAATGTTTTGCTGAAATTTATATTTTTTGTTTGTTTGTGAACTTGAAAACCCTCAAAATGTGGTGGGCGGAATTATTTTGTATTTTTTATTTTCTAGGAAACACAAGGTCACATAGGTTTTTGAGTATCAATGATCTTAACTAGAGTGTCCTCTTAAATTCAAAAACAATTGTTTGTTACCCACTCTTGATTATTATTTTAATGATAATCACTTTTTCATTCTGGTCCACCACATCGAGAGGGGGCCCATTTTCATCATTTCCATCTTAATTGTTTATAATCTCGCCAACCTACCTACGTTTTATACAGAAAAATTTTGACCTGAACTTCATTATTACTCTACTAAAACCATGAATAGTAACTCCATACAAGCAATTTGAAATTTCACCTTTGAATTATTACTATTTTTGGCTCTGACCCTATACTCCTGTTATAAACCCACGCGTTGTAAGCTTTTGTACAGCAATTGTCTATGGAACGGGGGTTATAACAGGATATAATATAAGCTTGACGCTAAGAAGCGCCCTATATTATATCTCCTGTTATAGACAGTCCCCCCCCCCAGCCCCCGTTCCTAACTTTAGTAGCAGTGATTGGGTTCTTATTGAACGGGGGTATAACGGAGTATATATAAGCTTTGACGCTAAGACGTGCCCTATATTATATCTACTCCTTTTATAGCCCCCGTTTTGCGATACTTTAGTACAGCAATTGTCTATGGAACGGGGGGTATAACAGGAGTCTTATATAATGCCTTTCAATAGGTAACAAATTTTACTAATTAACACCCGTCCGTAGGACGAGAAAAGGGGCTTTCTGTTGGGGTAATTTATACCAGCAAAAGATGGGTTTAGTAGTTTTGGGGGTAGAATGTTAAGAAAGAAGAAGGAGTGAGCTGGTATAAAATCTAGACATAAATAAAAATTTCATACCACCATTTCACAGGGCCGTGAAAAATAAATAAAGAATTCTGGAATAACCGGTTGGGGTAAGATCGGGAGTGGCAATTTTA
This sequence comes from Ophioderma brevispina, assembly GCA_023653785.1. NCBI lineage: Eukaryota > Metazoa > Echinodermata > Ophiuroidea > Amphilepidida > Ophiodermatidae > Ophioderma > Ophioderma brevispina. The sequence continues at coordinate 28,504 of JAMKCH010023388.1, forward strand.
AATTTTAGGAACTAGTTTTAGTAATTTTGCACGGATAAAGTTCAATTTAGTGGAGTATGCGCTTATTCCGTAGCATTCCCATTAAAAAACGACCCTAAAATGGAAATTGGGACAAAAAATCGAATAAGAAAAAGAGAGCCTATTGGTATAACCAATGTAGAGCCATATAACTTTAACCCCCCGTCATTTTATAACGGAATAAAGCCAATCTAACTATATGATGCGGTTTATTCCGTATTGTAGTATGTGAATGCGACTTGTCGTCACATTTGCCGAAATAAGCCCGGGAAATGGGCTTCCTTCCTTTCCTGCACCACCTTGCTATCAGGCGAATTGGGGGTCTTAGTGGCTAGTAGTGCCATCGTAGAGGACGATACCTGCACCGCCTGGCGACATCCATACCTATATGCGTCGCAGTTTTTTTTTCAGTGAGTAGGGGGTCACTAACGTCACGGGTGGCTAACAAGACATTCCCCCATAAAAAAGAAGGCAATGTGAAACATCAGCTTAACACAATAAAATATGGGGGAGTTATGCCTATTTTTAGACTAGTAAGTACAGGTCGCGGTTTTTGTCTGGTACAAACTTTTCGTAATCGTACCCCTGTAATTCACAGGGGGGCTAGGACACGATCTTGCTCGATTTGGGCAATCGGGATTTTCCAAACGGTAATTTGGGGATTGCTACTACGTGCATTTACTATGCAGTCCTCGTCCCAGTGACATTAAACATCATCTCTTAAACCTTGCTCAAAAGATCTTAGTAATATCATGAAAATTTAACCTAACCCGGACAGGGTCGTTTTGCCGACCTACAGCCCAACATGCAACGAGTGCATCTATTTTTATTTTTAACGGGCCAGATGCAACGAGAGACAATTTTGCGTTTCATTGCATCTCGGCCGTTTTTCCGGCACAGGATAAGTAGCGTACAGGCGTTAAAGGCCCAGATGCAACGAAGAAACATCGCGTAATTTTTCCCGGGAAGAATCGGGGTGCTGCCAGATGCAACCAGGAAATAGGTCATTTTCCCGGAAGAACGGCCCAGATGCAACGAGGAACATCGCGCAATTTTCCGAAAGACGTCCCGATGCACCGAGGAACATTGCGTGCGAATGCCAATGAGAAAGGATAATAATAAATAAATAAAAAAATAAAATAATGGATGCGTACTGCACACTGATCGCATGAAATTCGTAGCTTATAGTTCGCAGTGTGGAGTGGCGCTATTACGCTACGTAATAAGTCGTGAGTGGCGCCATTACGCTACGTCATGCTCCGGTTTACGTCATGAATGCGTTAGATAATTCACAAAGTAGCTTATCGAAAAGGGTGGCGCTATCACCATTGATATCGAAAATTGTCTATGGAATTGTACACAGTTGTCACCCGCCTGATGAAAGAATTGGACGCTGCGGGCAAAACCGTCCGAAATGCAGTGAAAAGCATCCCATTTCCCGGGAATGGACGTCCCAGGTGCAACGGAGGAACATCGCGTAATTTTCCGGGAAGACGGCCCAGATTGCAACGAGGAACATCGCGCCATTTTTTCCGGAAAGACGTCCCAGATTGCAACGAGGAACATCGCGGCGAATGAAATGAGAACAGGTATAATAAATTCAAATAAATAAAAAAAATAAATAATGTTCTTTTTTTAAAATTTCTGAATTTCATGAAATCTGTAGCTTATAGTCGCCAGTCGTGGTGCGCTCATTACGATACTCATAGTCGTGCGTGGCACTATTACGCAACGTCATCTCCCGGATTACGTCATGAATGCGTTATGAATAATTCAAAAGTAGCTTATCGAAAAGGGTGGCGCTATCACCAGTGATATCGAAATTGTATATGAGGAATTTTGTACACAGTGTAACGCCTGATGAAAAGCATTGCGACATTTGCGGGGCAAAACCGTCCGAAATTGCAGTGAAAAGATCGCATCATTCCCGGGAAATGAAGTACCAGGTGCACCGAGGAACATGCGCGTCATTTTCCGGAAGGCGAGAGAGGGAAGACGGCCCAGATGCAATGAGGGACATCGCGTCATTTCCGTAAAGACGGCCCAGTGCAATGCGGAACAATGATCACTTTCCGTAAAGACGGCCCAGATGCAATGCGGGTTGCAATGAGAGTCATTTGCGCGACAAAAAATAGTTTTTGACGGCCGAGATGCAACGAGCCGGATACCACGGTACCACGTTTTCGGTGCCTCTATTGCACCGCGGGCGCGTAGGGTAGAAAAAAAATATTGACTTCAAAATCCGTCGGGGTTAGTGGATTAACCCCCGATGCAAAATAGTGTAATTTTCAATAACGGGTCATTTAGTTTAAATATTTGTGACCAGGCCTAGTATTAGTCAAGTCTACAGTGTAACAATTCGATATGCATAAGAGCCACCCTCCTACACGTTAAGTCTTTGAAACCGACAGGCACCCGGAAGTTGATGACGTTTTGAATTTGCTGTTGCTGTTAGGTTGCATGTCCACCTCCCTGGTAATCTAGAAAAGGTAATTCTATACAAGAGCTCAACTTCATCAGGATTCACATGGGTTCTATGCAATTTGAAAAAAAAACCCAATGTTTTGACATAACAAGATTAAGGAGCATTTCTGATCCACAGCCTTGTCATCCGGACTAAATTACCTAAAAAATTTTGTATGGGCCACTACCCTTATGTATTCGGCCTCCTCAACGAATAAACTGTATGTTAGATGTTGGTGGCAGCTCCCTTACCTCTTCTTCTCGGAATACTCCTCAACATTCCATGCGGAATCAGACGAGAAGTGTGTGGTGTGCAGTGGTTTAAATTAGTCTCTGTGTGGGACGTCCTGATGTCTGAGAACATCAGTGATTTTCTGTTTGAATTTCAGGTTGTTATCTCAATGGTTGATATCTGATGTTAATGAGTCCAGTATTTACGGCACGGGGAAAGCAATGAGTACTAAAGAGTTGTAAGTGGGCTGGATAGGTATTAAATGAACTTGAGAAGAGCGGTCTAGGTGACGAGTAGCCAGGCGAGGTCGTCCGAACACAGGAATGGCCAAGTGGCCCCCTATGGCTTTGTGAATGATATGACCCAAGAGATTTTCCTCCTTGTTGACACATATCCCCATCTAAAGCCCCCGGATTGAGTTCTGTTGGCACTGGTGGTTGTTTGTAATAATTTGTTCACCATACGAGGCAGTTCTTTGGATTTTGCTATCCATGAATGGTTATTTGTGGAAGGGGTACCAGAAAATGGAGGCAAATATTCAATTGGGGGCGCTATGATGTGAGATGAGGCACATGCTTTGGTTCTTTGTTACATGAGGAAAAGGTTTTTCTGATGAAAAAGGTTTATTTGCAGATGAACAGAGTTTTATGTGTGAGTTCCATTGTCGATCTTTGAGAGATTTCCACCCGAGGTAAGAGTGCGAAGATGTTTCGGATTGTTTCCGCAGATACCGTACCCCCTCTAGACGGTAGTTAGTAACTATGGAGATCTCGATCCACAACCCTGAGATGTTTTTATAGTTCATCTGACCGTTAGCCCGAAGTAGTAAACCACGTGTACCTAAGCGTCCGCAAATTCGGTCTTATGATTCTCTGCAAGAAAAATTTGCCCAATTTTGTAGTTTCTGGCCGTAACGGACAAATTACAGTACAGTGGCATTATGGACCATGGGAAACAAACAATTTATCATAACACAAAACTGCCAAGATGGGATCGACTCAAATGTTGGGAATAAACTTTCTCAAGGAGATCTAGTGAACAATGAATTATAAAACATAAGGTGCTGGAAATCATGGGAAAGCACTTTAAACGCGCTAGAGTAGATTCAACCCATGTGTCACTCTAGTTATTTTTTTCCGAAAGGTACTGGCAATGAATGAGGGGATGTGCATTGGATGGAAAGTAAAATGTCACCCTAAATTCTATTGAAACATGGAGTCTGATAGACAGAGACAATCATTATGTTCTTATGAATCATTCAAGTCAACTCTCAACATTAGACGAATCGTATTTTGCTTGATAGGATTCAATGTAAACAAGTTAGTTGAACGTTTCTGACTTTTGAGGCTTGAGCAGCCGTGTTTTGGATAAGAGGGGAAACACAAAGGTCTTGTATCTGCGATGACATTGAAAGGCGAGGATTATCTTAGTTCGTTCATGAAGCGGTGAATCCGCCACTATTCTGCCTCCTCGCCCAACTAATGGCGCTGCTGTCCAAAACGTTCCTGCGGCTGACCCGATGGGTGGTCTATCTATAGCTTATGATCGTGAACCTTTTTCCAAATTACAAACAGTGTAGTCTTAGTAAAAGGAACTTTACTCCCCATCGGATGTTAGTCTAGTGACCCACAGACTCACAAGGACATAGTAATGGATGTGTTTCACCAAAAGAGTTTCGTTTACAACAAGCTTAGTGTGTCAATATGGATTATGCAATAAGTGCAAATGTTGTGTGCATTTGTGCATCTTGCAGCCCCAAAAAACAGAAACAGCATGACTTGAGCATCCCATTCAATGATAGTTATCCCAATATTGATTGGGGTGGGAGAACTACTTGTTGACATTCCCTTTGTTCTCATGTCATAAAACACAGGAAGTCGAAAAACGTTGTGTGCCCAATTTCCAATTTTATTTGATTTATGATATGAGCATTTGAAAAAAAGTTCAGGATGCATTTGGATGGGGTATCATGTCTAATGTGATTCTATGGAAGTCCGGCTCTATTATTTTCTATATGAAGGACTGCGATGTGAGCTTAGTTATTTTACACAGTGATTATTATATGGAACAAGGCATTATGTATATGCAAAAACACAATTGGTTTGAAAATTGCGGGCGCCCTCCCCGGAAAATCTCTGAGTCAGCCTTTAAACGACAAAAAAAACAGGACCATAACGACAGGCTCCTAAACCAAAATCTATTTTGATCAGTACGGGAGTTTCCGTATCAAACCCTCTGAGCACCAACTTTTTCGGACACATATATGAATCGGGAAAACCTCACGGAAATAAGCACATGTTTATCTGTTAAGGTTTCCAATTCATATGTGTCGTAATAGGGGCAGGTTACAAAATCCATAAATTACACAGGAAAGATTCATACTCACGGGTAACCCAGAACTTAGGCTACTCCATGGGTCCTCTTAGCTCTACTCCAAGGGTACCCCAATGATTGCAGATTGATGGCAGTACCGAGAACGACGAGTACTTGCAAAAGTACCAAGCCCATGGGTGGATGCAGCATGTTTCTTGAAGAGTACCCATCCTATAGTGTTTCGCAGTACCTGCTAGGGACGGACAGGACCCATGTAAGACACCAGTTCAGTGGAGTATGCAACTGCGGCTAATCCTGGGAGTACCTGCACAGGTACTCCCCTACGGTGGCCTAGTAGGCCGCACTTTGGACCATAGGAGGGCGCCAAACCTTCCATGTATTTACGACTTTCCTGATCATTTCAAGCTAGTAACATTCTATTTGAGTTGAACATCACAAAAACCCCATATATGACATTTTTGACCACATATAACATATGTGACCATAAATGTAAATAATGGATAAATTACTGAAATAATAGACAGAGCTCAAAGCTCATTGCATGGGAGTCCCTGCAGGTACTCCCGCATGGGTGACTAGTGGTGGAGCTACCGCGTGTGTACCTAGGTAGATGATTACCCACACTTTTGTGGCCGGCGATGTGGTACCCATGCGGGGTGGGTACTCCATGGCAACTTAACAGCTACTTCAAAGGTACTCCCATGAAGAAATTGGTGGTGTACCTGTAGTATTCATGTAGTATCATGAATTGCCTTTTGCTTTCAGGATTGCCCTGGGAGGGTTGTAATAGTTTATTTTGCAGCCAGCGTGGATCCTGTGGATCCTGAAGTTGCAGGCCAAAACAGAGAGCCAGAGACGTGTTGAAAGAGATGGGGAAGAGAAACGTCTCTCATGCCAAGAATTTGCTTTGATAGGAGCTATGTTTGCTGGGACAGAGTGCTTAATAGAATCAGTAAGTACTAGGCTATTGGTGCTATTTTGTGGATTTTCAAAGTTACAAGAACAGAATGGAATGCAAGGTTGCTATGCAGCTGCATTCAAAATAAAAGTTACTCTTTGTCACAAAATATTGGATCTTAGGTTACACCAAGGTTTCCCAACCCGGGGGTCGCGAGCCCGTTTGGGTCAGGGACCCTTAGGGGAAGGGGTTCGCCAGAATTAAGACAATGAAAGTACTTGTCCTAAGCAGAAACAGAATTGGGATATATATAATAAAGAAAAGAGTCTCAACTTGTACGGGAGTGTTATCAGAGATTGCCTTATCTCGAGTTAGGATTTTTGGTCATTGGTGGTTAAACCATGTATGCTGCGTTTTGGACATTAATTTTTTCAAAGTTACTATGGAAATAAAGGAAAAAAGGGCGTGGGTCTATCTGAAGAGGTTGTCGATGATGCCTATTGGTAACAACATGTCGCGTGGCGGTGCTTAGCAAATCGCCACGGTGTGCTTTGACAGTGTACAAGCGGTGTTATAGGGGTGTTGCTATAAGGAGGGTGAGGAGTGGTGGTTCAAAATCAGTTATAGTAATTCACTGAGTCACTACTCCATACGCGGGCTTAGGGCATGCATTCTTTTGTTTGTGGGGCCCCATGGGAAATCTAGCTTTTGCGCCCCTATTTTCATCAAAATCCCTTTTTTAAATGTTGTTTGGAAATGGTTGAAGACCCCTGTAAGTGGCTAAGCTTAAAACATGCCATAGGCCCTAATTTTTTTTGACAAGAAAAGATTTTTCGGCATTGTTACTAATAAACGGGATCCGACTTGTATTAGCAGAACAACAATAGTCGTAAATGGCATCTATATGACCACTTCACAATGCTTTAGTCTCTATTTTTATAAGAGAAGTAGTTAAGGTGGTGCTATGACCTAACACTAGCAATTTAGGAGACAAAATAGCTATTTTGAATTGAAAAAAAAAACGAATGACTGATTGTCGGCGGCTACAGTTAGGAGATGGGAATAATAAGCTGTACGACTATTTTTGTGTACGGGCGTACTATGAGAAAAAAAGTTTAAACTATTTTTTAACATTTTGTTGAAAGTTAATTTTGCGAGTTTTATATTTAAAATTTTGAAATTTCAAATATATGTAATATTCGACGAAAATGTAATTTTCCTTTAGTTCTGGGTGTATAAGACGCAACCGGTTAGGCGGGTGAGTCGATGTGAAGCAAGAAAAAAATTACGCTAAGTTTACGAATTAAATATTGATGTTTCCTGCTTACCGAAAATGGAACTAACTGGAAATACCGAAACTTGTGTTATTAAAAGGTAATAATACAGATGTTGACTGGGGGCTCAGGGGAGTCATAAACTTCAGGATAACGGGGTAATTTATACAGGGAACTTTGAGGAGTTGTCAACTGTGTGCGAATGGTAGATTAGTGTGGTTGCGGTGGTGTCGCCATAGAGTGTCACTTCTTCAGTGATGGCTTCAGTTTCATTGCATCACCCATCCTATAAGTTTCACTCTGCAGGTTTACCTGCTAGTTGACTGAAGGGTACCCATGTAAAGCCACGGATGGATTACCAACTGCAGCTACTCCTGGGGAGTACCGTCACAGGTACTCCCCTACCCGCTGCCTAGTAGGCAGCATTTGGATCCATAGTATGGCGCCAAACATTTTTCCCCCCCCATTGGTTATTTACGACTTTCTGATCATTGTTCAAGCTTAGTAACATCTATATTTGAGTTGAACATCACCAAAAACGCCCCATATAATGCCATTTTGTTGAAAAACATATAATAACATCAGGTGACCAAAATGTTAAATATGTAATAAAATTACCTGAAATAATCATACGAGCTCAAAGCTCCTTTTGCATGGGAGTCCCCCATGCAGGTCCTCCCGCATGGGGTGACAGTGGTTGATCTCTGCGTGTGTACCTAGGGAGATGATTACCCCCACTTTTGTGGCCGGCGATGTGGTACCCATGCGGAGTGGGTACTCCATGGCTACTTAACAGGTACTTCAAAGGTACTCCCCATGAGAGAAATTGGTTGTGTACCTGTTAGTATTCATGTAGTACATGATTGCCTTTTCTGCTTTCAGGATTTGCCCTGGGAGGTGTAATAGGTTTATTTGCAGCCAGCGTGGATCCTGTGGATCCTGAGGTTTGAGCCAACAGAGAGCCAGAGACGTGTTTTGAAAAGATATGGGAAAAGAGAAGTCTATTTCATGCCAAGCATTTTGCTTTGATAGGAGCTATGTTTGCTGGGACAGAGTGCTTAATCAGAATCATAAGTACTAGGCCATTGGGTGCTTTTTTGTGGATTTTCAAAGTAAAGCAACAAGAATCAGTTTGCTCATGCAGTGCAGTCAAATCAATTATTACATCTTGTAACAATATTTCGCCTTAGGTTTACAACCGAAGGTTTCCCAACTGGGGGTCGCGAGCCCGTTGCGGTCATGGACCCTTAGGAAGGGGTCGCCAAGGAATGTAAATTAAAATGAAAGTACTTGTCCATAAGGCAAGAACAAGAAATTGCTGATCCTATATAATAAAGAAAGATTCTCACCCTTGTACGGGAGTGTTTCTCAGAGATGCCTTTATCTCGAGTTCGGATTTTTTGTACATTGGTTGGTAAACCATGCTTATTCTGCGTTTGGCCATAAAGGTTGGGAGGGGAGAGGAACCAAGTGGCGGGAAGAGTGTGTAAAGTAAGGGGGGGGTGCAAGGTGGTGAGGGTAATTTTTTCAAAGTTACTATGGAAATCACAGGAAAAAAGGGTGGTTGCTAGCTGAATCGGGCGCCCTGATTCCCCATTATGGGTTAAAAACATGTCGCTGTGGCTGTGGCTTTAGCCAACTCGCCACTTGTGTGCTTGTACAGTGTACAAGCGGTTGTTTGCTATAGGAGGGATGAGGAGTGGGGTTCAAAATCAGTATAGTAATCACTGAGTCACTACCATACGCGCTGTACGCTCTAGTGTGTTGTTGGGTGACCCCAGTGGGAAATCTAGCTTTTGCGCCCCCTATTTTTCCTCAATCCATTTGTTTACACTGTTGTTTGGAATGGTTGAAAGACCCCTGTAAGTGGCTAAGCTTACACGCCATAGGCCTATTGTGCAGAAAAGATTTTTCCCTCGTGCATTGTTTACTAATAAAAGTCGGGAGCCGACTTTTATTGCCAACAAACTAGTCGTAAATTGCATCTATAGGACCACTTCAAAATGCTTTAGTCTCTATTTTTACAAAGAGCAGTAGTATAAGGTGTTGATATGACCTAACACTAGCAATTTAGAGACAAAATAGATATTTTGAATTTGGAAAAAAAAATGACTGATTGTGGCCGGCTACAGTTAGGAGATGGGAACTACTAAGCTCGTACTACTATAGTACGGGGAGTACTATTGAGAAAAAAGTTTAAACACTGAAAGTCATATGGGATGGTATTTTGATGTTTTACTATTTATAAAATGGAAACTACATGAGCTACAGGATTAAAAAATGGTCAATAACATGTAATTTTCCTTTAGTTTCTGGTATAACGGACGCAACAGGTTAGGGCGCTGTGAGTAGATTTGAGCAGAAAAAAAATATACGCTAAGTTTTACGTAATTAAATATTGATGTTTCCTTGCTTAGAAAATGGTAACTAACTGGAAATACAGGAACTTGTGTTATTAAAATGTTAATCATAAGAATGTTGAATGGGGCCTAGGGGGAGTAGAAACTTCAGGGAGAACGGGTATTTATACAGGAATTTGAGGAGTTGTCACTGTGTGCGCATGTGTATGTCATTAGTGTGGTTGCGGTGGTGTCGCCATAGAGTGTCACTTCTTCAGTGATTGCTTCTGTTTCAGTGATCACTTGCATTTCAGTGATCACTCCCCGTTCAACCCGCTAGTTAGTAATATAATTTAACTTAATATAATTTAACTATTTGTCAAGCAAGCCAAACTGATTTTTGCAGTGCTTGAATCAGTTAGTAGTAGCAGTAGTAAAACCAAAGTTTTAAATCCGGTTTTGTCCCCGCAACCGGGGGTGCCGGATTCACCTCACGTTCGTAGCAATCGCCCTTACTCCCTCCTTCACTTCACCCGATTCAATGCATCCCCTATCCTCAACCCAACCCTCCTACTCTCCTCCTCCACTTGCTTCCTCCATGTCCTCTTTGGTCGACTCTTCTTCCTCAAACCACCCACCTCGAACTCACATGTAACATTTCTGCATGCTTCGCGCAGAATTCAGTATAAATTGTCACTTACAGGACTGTTCAAAGATAAAAATTGAACTTTACTATAATAAAATTAGTCATGTCAGCAAGCCAAACTGATTTTTGCAGTGTTTGACTAATCAATTGAATTTGTATTTGATTAAAATTTCTTTCTGTGCACTTCGTCCGCAAATCAGTATAGATTGTCACTTACAGTTACAGAACTGTTCAAAGACTAAAAATGAACATGATTGTAATGAAATTAGTGGTATTTTTGCACACTTAGTACGCACTTTTTTAGGAATGGAGAGCACCATGAATGCCACAACCAACAGTTTTAAAGGCCAATTCAGAGATTTCCCGAGGAGGGCGCCCTCAATTTTCAAACAAATTGTGTTTTTTGCATATTCATAATGCTTGTCCATATACTAAACACTGTGTGAAATAGCTAAGCTCAAATCGAATTCCTTCATATAGAAAATCGCAACTTTGTTATAAATTCCGGATCCGGAATCTAGTTATACACAGTATCCTATGGCACTGTATACTACACTAAATGTTTACTGCATGCAAACGAAAAATCCGATACATCTCAAACTTGGAATTGAGCATTTTAGGTTACTATCTTTAGTTGAAGTTGACTATTGTTCATTATTACACAAAAAATAATATTTCAAAATCTCTGAGTCAGACTTTAAGGATTGCCCTTGCTTCCCTGTCATCAATAGATTCAGAGTTTCTGGTAGATATAGGCAACCTTGTTGCAAGCCCTTCCCCTGGCTTGAAAAAATTGCTTTGCCACTAACGTACCTCTCCACAACACCTTCATTTTTTTTCTTGACAATTTCTTTTTGAGAATATATTATTTTGAGCAATGTGGGTCCCCGCAAGCTAAGTGTCAAGAAATGGGGTCTCGGGACAAAAGGTTGGGAAACCCTGGGTTACACCAATGTGTCCACCTTATAAAGGCCACAGATCTTCTCTTAACACTGATTTCATAAGTAGTAGAAGTCCATCCTGTAGATCCCGTGACCAAACTCTGGAGACAAAGATTTGAAGGAGTCTTGGGGTTCCCTGATCGATGTTGAAGGTTTTTGACTTGGGCTTGCCGGTTCAATGTTCCGGCATTTTGGGGAAGGGGCAACAAAGTTAACATGGGGGTAAACATTGAGAACTGTCGCAATCGAATTAATATGCATGTCAAATTACTCACCTTATCATACGGAATCTAAAAATGTATAGTTTGTTATAGATCCGACTTCAAATGAGGACGCTATGGCCAAAAATGTCCAAAGGTCAATGCACCTTCAGTCAAGGTCAAATTGTTAATATAAACCAATTTTAAAGATGTGTCTAATTATGTTTTCATGCATGACAAATTCAATTTTGCAACTTTTAATAGTTCAAATGTTAGTCTTGACCTTGAAATGCAAAATGGCAGCTATTTCAGGTTTCAAGGTCAAGACTAACATTTGTACTATTAAAAGTTACAAAATTGAATTTGTCATGCATGAAAACATATAATTAGACACTTACATTCTGATCGTCTTTGGGACCTCCCTGATTTACCCGGAAGTTTTGATATTAGATGAAAGGCTGTATTTTTCTCATTGGCTTCCAAAAATTTCAGCTTTCAAATCCATTCCGTTCTCAAGATACTGACAAAAAACTGCCGTTTTAATGGTTAACCATCAATATTACATGTAGCATGGTAGTGAAGAGGGTATTGCACTATGCATTATTGCATATAGCATCAAAACCGCAAGTTTGTTTCCCACGGTACCTGGTGACCTGTGTATACAAGGGTCAGGCTCTCATACCCAGTAGACAACCCGATACACAAAAATCGGAACAAGCACCTTTAAGGTTTCCGAATTCATAAGTGTGTTCAGGTGGGTCAGGTTACGGAAACTCCCCATATTTTACTATTTAAATACGAGTTCGCCTTGTTTTTTTCCACAGCATCGAGGTCAAGCAGACTGGAAAAATAGTCCAATGGCAGGGTGTGTGACTGGTGGGGTAATAGGATTTAGAGGTGAGTGTCATTCAAGGATGTTTTAGGTTTTATATGCATTAAATGTCTTCTCAGGGCTAATCCTTACACGGTTTTTGTGTCGCCTGCCCTAAGGCAGGAAGACACACAGGGATACTTTGTCCACTGTTGTTGTTGTTGATGTCTGTTGTTGTTGTAGTTGTTGTCTGTTGTGAAAAAGGGTTAACATTTGCCTGTAATATCCTCATACTTGATGGATTTAAACCAAACTTGGGTCACATGTGCAACATGGCATCCCCCATTTGTTGATGAGGTCAAAGGTCACATGCCAAGGTCAAAGGTCATAGGTCATAGACTGAAAATGTAAAATTGACCTCATTTGAAAAGTTGAAGTTCAATTGGAACCAAACTTGAATCATATGTGCAACATGGGATCCCTCATTTGTTGATGAGGTCAAAGGTCACATAACAAGGTCAAAGGTCATGTGAGGTCAAGTTGTAAGATAGGCTGAAAATGTAAAATTGACCTCATTTGAAAAGTTGAAGTTCAATTGGAAACAAAGTTGGTGTATGGAGTTTACATGTAAATCCTCATTTGTTTATGAGGTCCAAGGTCACATATCAAGGTCAAAGGTTATGTTAGACCTATCATTCACTAACCACGACGGCAGGCGACACAGCAGTCCGAGGACCGATGTATTTTTAAAATTTACTTGTCGCACGCTGACCATTGAACTTTAAACTATACTTTGCTGGCAATCCGACCTGCAAGCAACATGACCTGAATTCTTCAAGTGAACTGATGGGCTTATTCTTCAACCAACAAAATAATTTTTTGGGGGGGGATACACCATTGATTAGCAAAGTTATTGCCGGACCATTAGGCATTCCAATCCTTCTCACCAACTCGTCCCTTACATACTGGCCCTAAAATCCCATGAAAGCTGAATGTTTATAAGCATTTGGGAGAATTGCTGACATAATTTTATATTGATTTTGTTTTATTTATATTACTTTCCTGACGTGAAAGTCAATTTGCCACGGTCCAACTCCACCTGACCGGACCTGACCGGAACTATTGAATATGTGACAAAAATGTGTGTGTGTGCGCCACTAAAATGTTAAGTTTTTTTTTAAAACTGACCTCAATTGAAAAGTGAAGTTCAATTGGAACCAAACATGTGTCATAGGTGCACCATGTCATCCCCCATTTGTTGATGAGGTCAAAGGTCACATGCCAAGGTCAAAGGTCATGTTGTAAGATAGGCTGAGCTGTCCAAAGCTTATATTCTTTTAATATAGTGAGCGGCGCGATTGAACCACAAAATCTCCTGAGGTATTCTAAAGTAAAATTGAAATCATATTTCTTTCTGTTTTGTTCCACAGCTGGTTTGAAACCCGGTATTTTTGGCTGTGCTGGATTTGCCGCCTTCTCAGCTGCAATAGACCACTACTTTCACTTACACTGACGGCGGCTTTCAAACTATACAACTAGCTAGTCACCAATATTTCAAAAATGTTACATTTTTTTAACAAAAAGTTCAGAATTTGGGAGTTGAATGCAGCAGTGGTGTGTGCAGGGGACTTTGCATGCTCGATCTCTTACCAAAAGATGCAAAATCAGCCAGCATGGAATTGTTGCTCAATACCCCAGATTTGGAGTTTTTGTTGACATGTCCTTGTGCTTGTACAGATCTTCAGCTGCATGAAATGTTTTACTCCATCTCTGTAGCTGATTATTTATTAATCTTTCCCTGGAGATGGCCAGCGCAACGGTAATTGTTGAAAAAAAAAAAAAACCACCCCACGATATTGCTATCGGCTCTTAGTTCGTAAGAAGTACATCGCTTTCCTAATGGTATATTTTCATATCCAATTTATATTGACCTAACTAAATATCTTACTACGATTCCTCTGTCCATGCCAACCCGCTTGTTATAACTCATATCGGCAGTGGCGTCACCAGCGGGGGGGCGGGGGCTAGAGCCCCCCCACACAAAACCTTGCCCCCCCTTCCCCCCCCCCCCCAAATGAACTGACCTTTGGTACAGTGTCTATGAGAAGGAACCCAATTTGCAACCTCAAAAAAAGTCTTGGCCACCCCCTTCACCCCCCATTTGTAAAGTCTGGTTACGCCACTGTCATCCGGGAATACGCCGTGCTAAGTAATATGGAGGGCGGACAGGTTCGAATCCGGCCAATCGCACATTGGTTTTTTTTCACATATCGTGCGCAGGCTCTCTCCAGGGAAAGATTAATAAATACTCATCCTTGTCTACCTTGAGAACTAAGTAGTTAAAATTTCCATCTCTGTAGCTGGTCTACATGAAGTGGTATAAATTCAAGAATTTCTTTCTGCTGATTTTGTTTGTCTTTCAACTCTAGCTGTGTCATCAGTTTTTGTCTCAATACTAGCCCAACTTTCAGGTAGTACCGTACCCGTGCCTATGCAGAAAGGATTGTGAAACAAGGAGTTTTCCAAAATAAATTTCATGGATTTGTTATTACTGCAGAATCACAAAAAGGGTACTTTTTTCATTCAGAAAGGTAGCAAAAATTCTTAAAAGGGGTAGTCGCAAAAATTTTGCCATTTTAGATCCTAAAATCTTTAAATGTAATTGTAATTAGAACAAAATGCATGCGAAGGGCACAGAAATTGACCCTTTTTAAACTATTATGGTAAAGGTTATTTTGATCAAAACACATGAATGGACGTCAACATTGGGGGGACGATCGTATGACCTACCCCCAAGCAAAATCCTTGGGTATATACCCCCATCTCCCTGGATTTAAGCCTATGTTCTTTAACTAGTTTGGATGGCTTTCCCCCTACATTCTAGAGTATAGTTTGTACACACTTGTCCCTGATTTACACATCAATAAAATCTTTCAACACTTTTTATCTCCCTGGCGCTTTAGCAGAGCAAAAGGGGGATTTTGTCATAGCAAAATCTGCCGGCGTCTGTCCATCTGTCTCCACCTATAACAGCCAGAACCCTGACCAATCTAGATGACACCCGCACCGCTTAATGTATTCGGCACGGGCATACAAATGCAGGATTCTCAGGATTATATGGTAGGCCGCTGCATCTAAAAACCACATTTTTATGGGGCATTGCCTGGAACACAAATCGGCATTTCTGTCCAAATTGGTCAAAATAATGATTTTTAAACAAAAGTGGACACTTTGGAAGGTTCCCGGAAGGTTTTTGGATGGTTCCCAGTGTTTTTGGCCTGCTTTGTGTTTCAATGGTTAATGACCATAGAAGTTAAAGACACTATCAGTGATACACACAAAAGATAAAAAATATTTGAAATTTGTAGGAATAGCTTAAAAGTGAAGGATAAGTCTGTAGGACTCTCATAAGATATATTTTCCAACTGAAAAATTGACAGAAAACGTAGAAAATAGCAGTGTTCAGAGATATGAATGGCCATTCAATTACACGTTGTAGTAAGTGTCCGTACGGACAGTAATGACTAAATATCCAATTTTGTCCTTATTAGGTTGCTTCTAGACTTATCACTTTCAGGGCATGTTAAGATACCTATTTCCAAAAATGCAAAAATCTGATATTTATGATTTTTTCGATTTTCTGATTTAGCAAATCACTGATGGTGCCTTTAAGTATTTTACTGATACTGCCCGGTTTCTGTAAAAAAATAAACAAAATTATACACCAGATAGCCTAATCCCCGATAACCTCTTTGAGGTTAACTCGGAAGTTTAAAATCCCGAATTGATAACGTTAGTCTCTCATGCAGTACCAATTTAGATAATATCTTTCGCAGTCTGAGACATACACTACACCGTGGGAAAATTCCCGATCAATCCTCCCGCACAACGTTAGAAATAGCGGTTGTCCGTTCACCCGGGACAACCAAATTGAGCTCCAGACAACCAAAAATTATACTACAGTTGTCCGACGAACAACCATAAAATTTAGAGCCAAAAACTCTCTTTTGATACGCCGATAAATTGTCACGCATGAGATAGACTATCATTTCACTTTAACATTATACAGAAAGTTGTTTCAAAATACGGACAACCAAAAGTTTTGGCGGACAACCAAAAATTGCAACCTGGTTGTCCGTGGGGCAACCACTTATTTTTCCTTAATTCGGACGCTGCTCCCGCACCGCAGACCCCACAAAGATCAAAGAGAGAATCCACGCCGAATACATTAAGCCTTTATGGTAGGCCGTTCTGACTAAAAAACATGTTTTTATTATTAGGGATGGAGCGCCATATAGGTGCTTTTAGGCTTTATTGGTGTTTTGCCTTGTACCCCCCGGGATCCACCCCCCCGGTCCTTTTATTGCATGTGCGGGGTCTTGTAGAAGGGTTTTGGAGTAGTTTGAATCATTTTGTGAGGTCACCAAAACTGGTGCCATGCCACTTAGTTTGGATTTTTTCATCGAGAGTCTTCCTAACGGCTAGAAAAGTTTCAGGACGGATCTAAATGTGTTTTTAAGATCCCTCCTCGAACCGGAAGTGGGTGAAATTCTGGTCTTTTTAAGGCTTCTGGCATTTCTCTGGGTTTTGTTGGCCCAGAGGGCCATTTTGGGTTTGGAAAGGTGGGACCTCTCCCTGGTTAGGAACAGCGAGGCCCCGGACTCTCAACATCAAGTTGCAGGCATCCAGCGACCCTTTGACCCCTTCCCCGAGGATGTAACCAGAAAAAAAAAAAAAAAAAAAAACACCCGGGGTCCTTTTATTGCATGTGCAGGGTCTTGTAGAAGGGTTTTGGAGTAGTTTGAATCATTTTGTGAGGTCACCCAAAACTGGTGCCATTTGTTTGGATTTTTTTCATTGAGAGTCTTCCTAACGGCTAGAAAAGTTTCAGGACGGATCTAAATGTGTTTTTAAGATCCCTCCTCGAACCGGAAGTGGGTGAAATTCTGGTCTTTTTAAGGCTTCTGGCATTTCTCTGGGTTTTGTTGGCCCAGAGGGCCATTTTGGGTTTGGAAAGGTGGGACCTCTCCCTGGTTAGGAACAGCGAGGCCCCGGACTCTCAACATCAAGTTGCAGGCATCCAGCGACCCTTTGACCCCTTCCCCGAGGATGTAACCAGACTACCACTAAGAAAGGGGGTCCGAGAGTGAGTAGGGAGAGGTCCCACCCTCCTGAACCCAAATAGGGCCTCCTGGGTTAACCAAAACCCAGAAAAAATGCCAGGAATCTTAAAAAGACCCAAATTTGACCCACTTCCTGTTCAGGGGGGGGGGTCAAAACACATCTAGATACATTCCAAAACTTTTCTAGCTGACATGGAGAGACTCAGTGAAAAAATCCGAACTAAGTGGAATGGTCGCAATTTTGAGTAAGCAAAACACCAATAAAGCCTAAAGTACCTCCGTACCATTTGCACGGAGGTATAGACTCTGTGATGTATGAGGGACAAATCATTTATTTTTGAAAATCGTCTTAGAGGATTAAATGTGTCTAGTGTGGGATTTAAAGAAGGGCAGGTCATCAATATTTAAATGTACACCAAATAAATTTAGGTAGACATGTACAGAGTATGTACAAGAATCTGTAGGCGATTTAATTAATTTACACGTAGTATACGTACAACAAAAGTTAAATTGACATTTGGCCACAGGAATCCTATTGAATATCAATTGAAAGAAAGCATAAAGAACGCAAAGAATTTTATCATTGCAATACATATGGCAAGCGTATGGCCATGAAATAGTTTGTCTTCCACCTTATCATTTGGTCACAAATAAAAAGCATATGTTGCCAAACATAATAAGGACGTTAAACTAAAATCTGTTCAAAAACTGTTCAAGGAAGCTCTACAAAAAGTCACCGAAATAGATTGGAAAAATGCAATAAAATATGTTAATGGGATAGTGATGCCACTACTACACATAGCCCAGTGTGTACTGTGTAGTAGCTGCCATGGTAGGCATGGTGGTGTAGCAGCCATATGGGCTACCACGCAAATAAGAATCCAGCCTTGTACCTGTTGATTGGCTAAAAAAATCGCCTAAGTTCCATAGTAGCCATCAGCAACATGGTAAATATAGTGGTAGAGCTGAATTGTTCTAGTTTAAATATTTGGAAACTGCAATTTAAAGGCACTATTAGTGATTTGCTAAATCATAAAATAAAAAACATCAATCAGATTTGTGCATGTCTTTAACAAGTCAAGTACCCTAACATAAACTGCAAATTATAAGGCCAGAAGCAATCTAATAAGCACAAAATTTGATATTTTAGTCATTACTGTCCGTACGGACACCTACTACTTCACTGAATGGAGAGTCATATCTTTCAAGACTGCAATTTTCTTCCTTTTCTGCCAATTCTTCAGTTGGAAAAAGTAACTTATGAGAATTATACAGACTTATCCTTCAATTTTAAAGGTGCAACGAGAGATTTCACATATCAGGTGTCCCTAAAAAAATTGAAAGAACTGAGTTTAGCCCTGATGTAAAGCTTTCCATCAAAAATAACCCCATCTGAAAGGATTAAAGGGGGATGGCCCGATTAAGGATATGAAGTTTTCATGTTGTTAGATTGGCCTTCACTCCAAAACCCCATCTGTAAAGTTTCGCGCCAATATTTCAATCAGTTTTGATGCGAGAGCTAAAAAAAATTTTTGTAAGCCCCATAGAGTACTGTGTGAAATTAATATTGGTCCACCAAAATGGGGCACATTTTCACTCATAACTTCCAAATCAAGCT
The DNA here is from genome assembly GCA_023653785.1 of Ophioderma brevispina. Classification (NCBI taxonomy): domain Eukaryota; kingdom Metazoa; phylum Echinodermata; class Ophiuroidea; order Amphilepidida; family Ophiodermatidae; genus Ophioderma; species Ophioderma brevispina. The sequence continues at coordinate 47,401 of JAMKCH010023388.1, forward strand.
CTAAAATTTCACAGGATAAATGAGAAAAATAGTAGCTTTCTTCTGATACCACTTCCGGTAAAATCTGGGACTTCTGGGGACGAGGCTATTAGCGATCGGGCCATGGACCTTTAAGCTGAGAAGTGTTTTCTTTGATACAAAAATTTTGAAATTACTAATTTCGTATAGGAGCAAAACAAAGTTCAGCCTGTGTTTTACATTGAAATATAAGCAAATCAGAATCACTTTTTTTCTCGCTTTTAAGACATTTCTGTAGCCAAATACAAGGTAAGAAATCTATATAGTGACTAATCTATATGAAATTACTATTATGACACTATATTCGGGTGCCTCAAAATCTCTCTTTGCACCTTTAAGCTATTCCTGCAAATTTCAAATATTGTGACTCTTTCGGGCGAATCACTGATAGTGTCTTTAAATGGTTATTGAAATGAATACTGTAAAAGTGATAATTTTCGCGCGTGTAATCTTTCGCGTTTCAGCGATTTTTAACATTTTTGCTTGTTTTTAAATTCGCTCTTTTCAGCTATCCAACATAGACCTACACACAAAATAAACATTTTTCGCGGGCTTTGTAATTTCGCGCTAGCTCAGAAGCGCGCGAAAAAAACGCGAAAAATAATGTAGCGCGAAAATTTCCACTCTTAAGTATATGATTATAATAGCCAATCAGAACAGTGATGTCATATATTAATAAAAAACTGTTTTATAAATTTTTCAAATCAAAGTTCTGAATATGATGACTCCAATAAGCATCGGTTTGTGAAAAAGGGTTATCACAAGTAGTTTTTGGACACAGCACTCTAAAAGGACACTTGGCACATTTGAAACATAGTTGCGCACCAAGCTTTTTTCAAATTCGATTATTTTGCATGGTGTAAGGTTTTATATACAAAAGCACCACCGAAATGATTTCGACCCAAAATAAGCTTCTTATGGCGTAAACAGAACGATTTCATAATTTAACGTTCGCCGGCGACGTTAAATCAGCAGACGACGAAAATGGCAATTTAACGCTGACTGTATGAACCCGCACGCGTATGGTTTCCCATGCTAGCACACTGTTTGAAACTCGGCCTATAACCTTTGGGGTTTTAAATATCAGTGAGAACGAGTCAAAAATGTTCAGGTAATATACCCATATTGTGATTTTAAAGTTATGTAAAACTTAAAAGTTGGGGCCACAAGTTACCTGGATGTCTTTATCTTCATATCAATATCCCCTATATGATTTTGGGGGTATGTTAATTTTTATTGTGAAAATATATCTCTGTTCTTCCAACAGGGCCTAGACTATTCATTTGAGAGCAAATTGAAGAATTTCATTTTTTGTGAACAGGTGCCAGTGCCGTTTAAAAGGATAAGCAGCGATTTGCTGATCGAAAACACGGAAAAAATCATCAAAATTCATCTTTGGTTATTTTTGGTATCGGCATAGATGTGCTAACATTATTCTAACCTCCAAGTGCTTGGCTTGAAATCGTGTATTAAAGACAAGGCAGTACTTTATATCGATTCTGTAATTTCTAGATGTGTTGTATCACGGGACCTCAGATCATAAAAGCATTTCCATGTGAATTACCAAAAAGCACATTGTTGCTTTGTATGTACTAAGGGCGGGCAATACTTAACTGACGTAGACTCAATATAAATTGCATCCTCTTGGGGATTGCCAGAACCTACAAAATATTACTCCTAAAATAAACCCATACCCAAAGGGGTGATGGTTCCCCCCGAGTGAACATATTACCCAACATGCACAACGCCATCCATCGTTCCTTATCAGCTGACTCTACCCTAAAGCGGAGTTCGCTCAGGGGGATGGGATGGGAGGGAGTCTAACGTCAGGTAAGTATTAGCCGACCCTTCGTAACATACAAAAGCACCAAGGGGTTTTGTTAGTACTTGAGGGGCTTACTACTTACTCTGACGTAGACTCAATATAAATTTGCATCAACGTGTCAGACTAGCGCCGAAGCGAGGATGGAGGTGAGCGAAACTAAGGAGCCCCAAAAAAGGGGAACCACAAAGATTTATTAAACAACAAAAAGAAAATAAACTAATTAACAGTTTAGGCCAAAGACTTAAGGACGAAAAGTTGGCCTGTAACAGTAAGGTACTAACACAATAAGCTTAAAACCCAAAAAGCAGTGAAGCTCCATGATGAAGCACTGCAATAGAAAACTTGACCTACTCAGGACGAGACTCAAATCTACATCTGTCTCAAAGGCATTTGAATACCAAGACAGTCTGTACCATAAACGATTAATTGTTAACCCAAGCAAAATGGCCCAATTGAAGAAATTGTTCGAGATGGGAGAGCAAAAAAGAGATGCTCTACCACTGCGCTGGAATTCGTTACTTAAACCAGCGAAACATACATACAAAAAGCGGCTGGACGGTCATGATCGAGGTAGCGAAAGTTGTATGATATCACCTCTCAGATATCACAGGCTCATCTTTATGGACGGACTGGTCGCCGCTAAATGAGTGACTGACGCACCTACGACTACCAAAGGCGATAACGAAAGTCGAAATTTGGCCACAAAATCAAGCTAAAATCGCCTTAGAGCTCTAGGATAAAATATGCACGGAAAATCAGAGTTTATCCCAAAAAATTCTTGTGTACAGTTGAGCGCACGAAATACCTCTATCAGAAGAAGAACTAATAAAAGTTTCTTACGTGCGAACAAAAACATCCTGAAGTTAAATAAATAACGAGAGCCAAGTATTTAACAATTTCATGATAAACTTACGCAAAGAAACAAGACATTCTTGACGAATCTGCCACAAAGACGAATCGTTTTGTGCACAGTTTGTAACGAGATTTGGCTGATACTGCATAAAACTCAGGCCACCGATTGACAATACAACCCCAGGCCGTGAACCAAACACGGAAGTCGCACAAAGATGATCTTGAACTGTTACCAAAACGGTCTGCGAGTCGATCAGTGGTCCGCGAGCAAGAAGACCCCGGTACCTTCGCCAAGATAAAACAGTGCGATGTTTGTTCGGTCGCTTGTCGACCGAAACGATCTGGAAAGGTTTCAATTAGAAAGGATCAACCGCGCACACCTGGTGAAACTGAAGCGGCACACGTGGTATCCTCGGGTATTTCCGGAGGAAACTAGTACTAGAAAGGATCCCACCCCCGCACATGTTACCTGTGAAACCAAGCTCTGCTGAAACGCACGTGGATTCGGCCGAAGAACCTAAAATCCCACGTAACATAAATTACAAAGCCGGGAAATTAGTAACAATCTGCGATAGAAGTACGCATTAGCGACCTCCAAAAGATGCAAATGCGGACGAGCAAACACAGAGAATCGATTACGCAGGTGAATTCGTGCATCCAGATATGAGAATTTAACTTCTACAAATGAATCCTGCATGGGCCTAATTGTAGTTCTTGAAGTGATTAAAACTCTCGCAAACTCAGGCGATATGATAACATAGGGATGAACGTCAGAAATTAAAAAACTACGACATCGCTCTAGGAGATATCATCATTAGGCCTAAAGAATCCGAAATACCATGTTAAACAAAAAAAATGGTATCTTGTTAGGAACCGTGGGTGTCAAGGATAGGCCCACGATGAAAATAATACACTTATAGCCATTAAGTATTAATCTAGAGTGCATTTCAAAATAGATTGGAGAAACATTAAAGGAAATAGAAGTAAATGCTAATAACCATGCAGCTTGAAAAGATGTCTAGTAGTAGTAACAATAACTAGATCACTTTTAATGCTTCTAAGAGACATAAAATAATCGCCTAATAGCAAACAATAATCCCTTCAAGGCGACGATTCAAATATAAAGACAACAGACGAACTGTCCGAAATGATCATAGTCTAGCATTGGTTTTAAGAAATGTGGCAATAAAGACCCTGGAGTACTAGCTAGTATTCAGAACATAGCTCTGCTCCGGGAGTGAAAAAGGCGACGATGAGGGGGGAGCAATTGGGGATTCAGCAAAATTGTCCCACTCCGATTCTAGATATTGACCAACTATGTCCGACATCGGAACTCAAAAGGTAAAAAAAAAGGGGA
>JAMKCH010023389.1:0-25687 GCA_023653785.1 Ophioderma brevispina
GTTACAATACTTTTACTGACCAGTTCAGTCAGCCATAGTGTATAGTAATTCCTACATGTGTCTGTTTTTGCATGTCGGTTGACAGTTAATATCACACTCTCCCTTTGTAAACTGCAGCTAACAATGATTTGGCAGAGACAAGCAAATTCCTGGGCAGTCATCCAATCTATAAATCCTTATTATTTGCAGTGGCTTTTCAAAGGATTTGGATTATTTGGTATTATCTGCCAGCCTGGATCTCAAAGCCCAAAAGGGAGATATCAGAAATATACTTTGGTCCCTCTCGGGGTGAGATGTGACCCACTTGGCCACAGAGGTGTTAATGAACTTCTAACGTGGCACGGTAATAGAATGTGATGAGGTCATGTCAGGCGGGTGACACTGTGTACAAATGCCCATAGACAATTTCGATCGATGGTGATAGCGCCACCATTTTCGATAAGCTACCTAATTATTTATGCATAAACGTCACACATGACGTCAACCGGAGGATGACGTAGAGTAATAGCGCCACGCACGACTGGCGAACTATAAGCTACAGATTTCATGCAGATCAGTGTGCAGTACGCATCCATTCTCTTGATCGAGTGTCCTATCCCGATTTATTTAGGATCCCTGGTCATATGCTGTATACTTTTGGACAGGTTATGAATATAAATGAGCTCATTTGCATATTTTGAAGAAAAAGCATTAATCCACCCTACAGACTAAACCAATTATTCAATGAACTTTTAATGTAGCATGGTGGTAGAACATGATAATATCATGTGCTGTATACTTTTGGACAGGTTATGAATATGAATGAGCTCATTTGCATATTTTGAAGAAAAAGCATTAATCCACCCTACAGACTAAACCAATTACTCAATGAACTTTTAATGTAGCATGGTGGTAGAACATGTCATGTGCTGTATGCTTTTGGACAGGTTATGAATATGAATGTTTTTTTTGCATATTTTGAAGAAAAAGCATTAATCCACCCTGCAGACTAAATCAATTACTCAATGAACTTTTAAAGGTGCTTGTTCCGATTTATGTGTATTGTGTTCTCTACATGATATGAGAGCCTGGCACTTGCACATACACCCCATCAAGTACCGTGGGAAACAAACTTGCGGTTTTGATGGTAGACGTAATAATGCATGTTACAAAGCCCTATTCAATACTGTGCTAATATTGATGGTTAACCACTAAAACTGTGGTTTATTGTTTATATCTTGGGAATGAAATGGATTTGAGGGCTCAAATTTCAGGACGACAATGAGAAAAATACGGCCTTTCATCTGATATCAAAATCGATACTACTTCTGGGTAAATCAGGGGGGGTCCCAAAGACGATCGGAACATGCACCTTTAATGTGACACTCTGATAGAACATGATGAGGTCATATGCTGTATACTTTATGGACAGGTTGCGAATATTAAAAGGGCATTTTGTGATCCACAACCTCAGCCCCCGACTTACCTCAAAAAAGTTGAGATTTTTATATCATCTGAACCGTTAGCCTTAGTAATCCATGTGTACCTTATCTTACGTGCATATTTGGTTGTGTCTGTAAGAAATTTGCAATTTTTTATTTTCTGTCCGAAAATGGACATAAATTACAGCACAGTGGTCTATGGGACCGTGGGAAACAAGCAATTGCTAATAACACAAAACCGCAAGATCGGGATCAACTCAAACTTTGTGAAGAAGCTTTTCACAAGGATATCTAGTGAACAATGAATAAGGTGCTAAAATCTTGAAATACACCTTTAATGAGTTTATTTGTATATTTTCAATAACATGTGATTTAACCACAGTTGCAGGGGCCATCTTAATTATGCACTGCGTAATTCTTGTTCTCATTGTTGTCCTGAAATTTCAGCCGCCAAATAAATTTTTTCCCAAGATAGAGACCAAAAACTATCCTTTTAATGGTTAAAAAAGACCACAACTGTCATTTTAATGGTTAACCATTAATATTAACAGTTGTGAAAAGGGCGTTGCAATATGCATTTCTTCTATCAAGATCAGAGGGTGAGAAGTTGGGAGAAAGCTGAAAACCGATGTATAAAATTAAGGGTGTATAAGAGGGAGGATGCTGACCAGAAAACTAAGACCCACTATAAAACTAAGACCCTCTAAAACAAAGGCCTCCACTATAAAATGAAGACCCACTGTAAAACTAAGACACCACAACTATAAAACGAAGACCCTCTAAAACAAAGGCCTCCACTATAAAATGAAGACCCACTGTAAAACTAAGACACCACAACTAAAAAATGAAGACCCTGCAACAATAAATCTATGACCCTGTAACTAAGTAACAGGGCAAAAGCTGAAGAGATTACCAAACAGGTAAAACTAAAGACCTAAGACCCACTATAAAACTAAGACCCTCTAACTATAAAACAAAGGCCTCCACTATAAAACTAAGACCCTCTATAAAACTAAAACCCACTATAAAACTAAGACCCCACAACTATAAAACTAAGACCCTGCAACAATAAATCTAAGACCCTTTAACTATAAAACTAAGACCCCCACAATAAAACTAAGACCCTGTAACTACAAAACTAAGAACCACAATAAAATGAAGACCCCCTCAACTATTAAAACTGAGACTCGCTATAAAACTATAACCCTAACTCTCCACTGTGGGGTCTTGGTTTTAGAATGGGAGGGGCCTAGTTTTATAGTCACAGAATTTTAGTTTTATAGTGGGGATCGTAGATTTATAGTTGTGGAGTCTTAATTGTATAGTGATGGTCTTAGTTTTATAGTTAGAGGGTCTTAGTTTTATAGTGGGTCTTAGGTCTTAGTTTTATAGTCGCCCATTATCAAACTGATCATAGATTGCAGGGAGTGTAGCAAGGATGAGGCCAAAGAGATTAACAGATTGATGCATAGATTGGGGGTGTGTGAGGAGCAGGAAGGAAGTTGAAGAGATGGTCAGACATACATGGATTAAGGGTGTTTGACGTGTGATCGGTGTACGCAGCAACTGTTGCACCTTCAGCATTAGTGTTTAGAGGACCCATAGTGGAGCGGAAGAGCCTTGAAAAGTGTATAGTTTTCGAGTTACACTCCCCACCGTACAACAAAAACAAAACCACCTTTATTTGAAGGATAAATAGATAACTTTAAGAAAATTGATGCTTTGGTGAAATATTTGGTGGCAGGGATGATTTATATGCCGAAAAATGAAATTTGGGTGAACGTTAAGAGAAATTTATTTTTTAAATTTGTTAAGGTAAAAATATTAACAATCTATTTTTATGGATCCTTTTTATTATAGTATAGCTTTATACATTGCAAAGGGTTCAGGTACAGACTCGTTGTGGTGAATGTGATAAAAGGATGTTTTTTAGTGATTGGGGGCTAAAAATTACTAGACCTTTTATATATTGTATAAAACCAGAAATCTATAATAAAACGCGCACACGAGATGCTAGTTTGCATGATGATTTAAATATTTGTTTTGAATTTTTTTAATTTTATATAATTTGATATTTACAGATTTGGCTCAAAAACAATTTTTGTTGACCTAAAAACACCCCTGCCACCAAAGTTTTTGACACAACCATCAATGTTTTTAAATTATTTATTACTATCTTTCGAAGAAGTGGGTTGTGTTTTGTTGTACCGAGGGGAGGGGTTGTCACAATTTTGCAGTCCAACAGCTCCATAATTTTGAGAAGTGCGAAGGAATCAATCGCCAGATATGGGACAAACTGTGCGTTTTGTTTTGGGCGTCTATTATCGCGTGCATCTTTACACCTGCGTTCCTGCTTTGTGCGTGCCGATGTGTTGCGATATTTCTTGCCGCCCAACCGATTGAACAAATAATAAAGTGTCAATTTGAGTGGTTTTAGGCATGTAGTGGAAAAGTAAGTTGGGGACCCCTTTTAATTTCCAAAATTTAAACAAACCAAATAGGGACCTCAACATACTTGAAAATTAGAAAAATTCTATCGAGGTAGTTTTAATTTGTAGGCGATGCAGCATCATTTTTTACTTTTCCCATGGACATATGTGGTTTAAAAAGCGACCAGGTATCTTTTATTTTTGGCTATAGTTCACAAACAATGTCGGTGACACCCTTTTTTGATTTCAGATTCTTAATCAGCACCGTTGAAAATACCACTATATATCGAGGGTTGAGAAACAAAAGGGACGTAACTCAACAACTAAAAGAAATATTAAAGAATTTCTTTAATTCTGCTGTAATACTGCTTTGAGAACATGTGATGTGTAATATTTTCTACCAAGCAAATCGATTAATTACTCAACATGTAAACATCTAAGCACACATATAAATCTTTAGTAATGAGCTATTTGAACAGATAATTAAAGAACATTCTTTAATAGTTCTTTTAGTGTTGAGTTACGTCCCTTCTGATTGTACAACCCTCGATATCTGATTCTAGAATTTGAGGAATTCGATAAGCAAGTCAAACCCCTTAAGGGTGACTACACCAATATTTGATAACGTAATGCTTATTAATTGTGTGTGTGTGTGGTTTATCATGTGTTAAAAAGGAAATGTAATTGGTTTAGATCAAAGATTCACCCATTCATTACTCTTGGTAATAGAATGTAATGCATGCAGCATTATGGACGGGTGGTTGAATATGTGACATGCGCAAATGGTGTGTTAATACTGGGTCTCCATATCACCTTGTAGGCAAATTGAGATGAACTTTTACTCTTGCATTGAAGCATTTGTTTTCAAGAGGGTTGCAGTTAAGAAGAAAAAAGAATTGTGTAAATATTTTTAAAAAAGAAGTTGGCTAAAAATGAAATATTCCACATGTTCTAATAAATAATGAGAAGAAAAGATGAGATTTTTTGTTTTGCCATCTAAATGGGGTCATAAGGGACGAGATCTAATATTTTGAGTGTAGTCGGTATCCACCATGATTAAAATATCGGATGCCTCCATTATGACACAATGATCTTTTAGCGTATCCACAAGTCCATGGAACGGCTTGTGGTGGTGTCAGGCAGGATTTATTCAACTAAGATGTGATCCGGGAGCGGCGTGTGTCATGATACGTGCCGCTCATAACATGGCCCCGCTTGAGGCTGGGGCGGATTGGAACAGTGGAAACTTGGATTTCACCATATTTATCGACACTGAATGCGATAACCATTGTGACTCGGTACATGGGACCGACGGCCTGTAACTCCTCTCCGAAGAACAGAATGCTTTGATCCATTTGCCCATTGCCAAGGGACCATGATCTGTATTACCAGTTTTATCAATAGCTGGTATACAGATCAATCCAGAATTGATACGTACCCGAATAAATCCCAGCAAGGGACCCCACCGGGATTCGAAACCCGGGAAGTTTGGTAAAATTTGCACCACAGGCAAGCACCCTACCACTAGGCCACAATCTTCCCACAACATACCCAATGATGAAGGTCCAAAAAATAAAAACATTTTATCTTAAATAATAACATCCTAATCACATATTGACACATGACTTACTGGTTGTTGGCAAGGTATATCCTGAGTCAAAACTGGCAACAATGTGGTCTTTGCCTGTATCTACAGACTCCCAATTAGGCGGATCCGGCAGAGCAGGAAGCAACATCACGAATGGATTCACAGCTGAAGCTTAACAGCGATTGACTCCGGCAGTAGTTTTTAACATATCCCCAGAGTCCGACTGTAATCAGGACACCATTGGATGCTTTATAGGCTAAAATTTGCCAATTGGGCAAAACAGGTGATGCATTAGACCTTATTATCTGAGAAGGGAAGTGGGCTAAAGGATGCTTAACTGGGGTGTACTTTGAAGAGCCTGGAAGTCGGTATGTCTATACCAATTTTTGTCAACAAGGGAAACCCATAGCTATACATAGATGCACATTTTGCAGCCAAATTTAAAGCAATAACACATTTTTGAAGAGTGCCCCCAATTTTCAAAATGTGAGATTTTTGCACAGTTGTGTTGGTAATTGAATTGTAAACTATACCTACGAATGGTAATGCTCAAAAGTGCGCATTTGTCATTAAAGAAGCAATTTTGTAATTAGAATCGGGATCGCCGATTGTAATTTAATGGCGGAGCTAAAAACACCAAATTTCTGTCCGTCCATAGTGAATTATAGTGTGCAAGGACAAGCCTGACAGAATGAACAAGGCTCTCTGACTTGGTCCTCTTCAATTATTATTTTTGTCAATAGTCTATCAAATAGTGTTACTGTTAACTGTAAATGTACTATGTATGCTGATGATACGACACTTCTTTGTACTTCCGACAACCCACACTTGAATTTGAACTTCAGTCAAATTTAATCAAAATGTCTAAATGGTTTGATGATAACAAACTTACTTTGAATTCCAAGAAAACCAAGTTTATGGTCTTTGGTACATGTCATATTCTCAATAAATTTCAAAATGTTTCTCTGCAATAATGATACTATTGAAAGGGTTGACCAGTTTAAATATCTTGGTGTAATTTTGATCCTTTGATGTCATGGTCTGATCATATCAATCATATGTCTGCATGTATTTCTAAGCGTTGTGGTGTTATTAGAAGACTTAAATATTATATTCCTAAAGATACCCTGGTTATGCTTGCAAATTCAATTGTCATGTCACATTTTGACTATTGCAGCCCTGTCTGGTCTAACTGTACTAACGATCTTATGAATTCACTTCAAGTTCTCCAAAATAGATTAGCTCATGTAATTTTATCAGCAGACATTAAACTCATGTTAAAGATATGATGTGTACCCTGCAGTGGAATAAACTTAATGATCAGTTGTATAACCATATGCTAATGCTTATTTTTAAATGCTTGAAAGGTCTTGCCCCAGTTTACCTATCCTCTCAGTTCACTTTTATGCACTCAGTTCATTTTAAGGGTACCAGAAATCAAACCACAAACTCTTTGTATGAACCACCTTGGAACCTAATGAATGCAGGCAAACGTACTTTCCATTGAGAGCAACCAAAATATGGACAGTCTTCCTTCAGTTCTCCACTGTAACTATGACACAATGAGTTTACTCAGCTTAAAGCATCTCCATATGTAAATCCACACAGAGTGGGGATAGTTGGATAGAAAAGCTGTACCATTAGGGCAAAACAGACTTTTTCAAATTTTTTTGGGACACTGGTTATTTGAAATCGCTCGTTGCACCTTAATGCAACAAAGAATCGGGATTCTTTACCAATTGGAATAGGAATCATGACATAATCTGTAGCCACTTGCCCCTTATTTTAGAGCACGTTGAAGGAAAAAGGTCCACTCAGAAAGGACTATATTTAAAGGTGCAACGAGAGATTTCAGTCGTCCATATTTTTGTGATATGTAGTGATTTATATAGATTAGACATCCAATATTTCGCTTCCTTTATTGACAACAGAAAATAACTTAATCTTAATTAAAACAAAAGGTGAGTTGTATATGCTTATATTTCCAATAGAAAACATAGGATGAATTTCGTATTTGCTCTATACGAAAATTAGAAATTTCACATTTTTGAGAATGAAATTTCAAAGTCAAAATAACTTTTTAGAAAAAAAATTTTTGATAGAAAGCTTTAAAAAAAAAAAAAAAAAAAAAAAAAAATTTTAGGGACACCTGTTTTTGCCATCTCTCGTGGCACTTTAATTACACCCAGGAGGTAGGAAAGGCATGAAGAGAAAAGTGAACGACTGAAAAAGTGCGTGAATTGTAGCCCAAATGGGCTGAAATTAAATAAAATTGCGAAAATTTGAGCACTGAGGCCTGAAGCCAGGCTATAGCATGGAAACCTACATCCCTGACCACCAAATAGGTCGCCTCCTACAGCGAAACTGATATGGAATAATGATGCGTTGAAGAAATGCAAGGAACTCGGTGTGCATTTATGCTGGCCTGTGCACTGATCTGTGCAACGGCTCGGTACATTTGCATGTTTTTACGTGCGGAACAATAACAATAATTCCGGCCTATTTGGTGGTAATCAAAGTATAACCTTGTGTTAATGTTATATGCTTGTCTTACAAGTCCTCTTCACAACCAAGTAAGGAAGCAGTATGGAAATATTCATTTTTTTGATCAAAATGTTTGCCTTTGGGTTTAAGGCCCAAAAAAAAAATCAAGTTGTTTCCAGAAGAGGTAGTCCAAACCTAATGCAAAATATGATTTTTGTGGTCCAAGCAGGACAACTTTGCAATCCGTTGGCTGTGTAGTATGTGTCACAAAATGTTAAGTTTTTTATGGACCGCGACCACAGCTTATATTACTTGAATATAGTGAGCACGAAAGCAAGAACCAAAATTCTTGTTTTTATATTTTGAAAAGATTTTCCCAAGAAATGGATGGCTCAAATTGACCAAATAGCAAGTAACGAGTTCAAATCATATTTTGACTGTCAAATTAGTAGTTTATAAACGTAAAAATTTCCAGTAGACCATGCACTATTGGAGCTATTTTGTTTTTTCATCGAAGATGGTATAAAATCTGAGTGGACAAAAGCCACAACATTAAGTTACCTAGCACATAGTGCGTAAGCAACAATTGGCAGCATACACAGTCATCACCAGAGTTTGGGCAGTTGTTCATGTAGCATACAAAGTCCTCCTGCGTTCCCATTATTTTAAAGTAGGACCAGGGTGTTTGCCTACTAGGAAATTATTTACATTTCCTAAGCAACTAGAAACAAAACGTTTGATTGGATACCCCGCCCACCATCCAGGGATATAAGTTATCAGTTAAGTGACAGGTATGGTTTGATCTCTACCCATGGTCTTGCAGGTACCATTATTGGTACAATGCCCAGAAACACAGCGTGATGTAAAAATTCCTGTTTCCTGAGTTTGATTGAATTTGTAATCTCGGTGCAATTGGCTGTGGTTAAAATATTTAGGATCTAGTGATTGTAAACTACCCACAATGTTCCACGTTAGTTAACAGTCATATTAAACAAGGATTTGCCTGGTTATATGAGTCCTTGTGCAAAACTGTAGTTGGACTGAATATATTTGTGCCATACTCTTTTATCTAAAAATAACCCAGCTCAGACTGGATAAATTAAAAAAAATGACAATATACTAACAACTTTCATGAGATATTTTGTGAATGATGATGAACAGGGGACAGGCTTAATTCTTGGAAATTGGGGCAAATTGGCCAAAGTTACAGTTGGTGGTGAAATTTTCCAAAAAATGGGGCCTTTGAGTATGTACAATAAACATAAGTACTAACATCCTCACTAAAAGATGGTTGTCTTTTTAAAAGACATTTTGTATTTGATTTACTGAGAAATTATGCATTTTTTAGACAAAATGATGGAAATAGATTCCATTTAAAAAAAAATATGCAAGTGATCCCAAATCAATATTTTTGTTTTATAAACTAATAATTTGACAGTCAAATATAATTTGCATTTAATTGTTTTGACTTGCCATTTGGCCAATTTGAGCCATTTCTGGGGAAAATCCTTTTCACGTTTCATACATTTACGTTTTTGGACTACCTTCTATAGTCCATTTCTCTACCTCCGTGCAGTGATGTCACAACCTTGACGCAGCCTTTACGCATGCATCAAGAAATGCCGTCTTTGTGCATGCATGTACAAACGCCCCCATTTTAAGCTAGTGCGAGCGGTTTACTGGTGCGACCGTCAAATCTCGCGCTGACGTCACTGCACGGAGGAAGGCAAATGAAGTATAGGAACTTGTTTTTTGGGCCTAAAGTGATGACAACAAAATAACCACGGCAGAGTGCACAGCAAAATGTTCATATTTTCAAACATTTAATAATCATACCACCTGGCGTGTTCCGGTAAGAATATTCTGTAATTACCCCACCCTTTCAAATAAGTGTCCACCCATCAAATTTAAGACAATTTCTGAATTATTAATCCAGATTTGTGGGTAGTTCACTCTCTGATAAAAATGTAACTTTTGAAGTCGGTGAAAGTTCATGTAAGCAGTGTCATTTGATGTTATATGTGCTTGAATGAAAAAAAGTTTATGCAGTAGAATGCCAGGATTGGCTTTGGGGGTTTCGCCCCCCCCCCCCATAGTACGCCATTCTGGATGGGCATGCCACTGTTGGGTGGAAGGAAAGATTTTGCTTAAAAATAAAAGCTCTTCTAAAAAGAGCGTCTTAACTATATGTGCTTAATAGGGTGACTATAGTCGTGTCTCTACCTATGTGCAGTGACGTCAGCGCAAGATTTGTTGGTTGCAAGAGTATATCGCACGTGCTGACTTGAAGCAACGGTGCTTTTACGTGCGCGCACAAAGACAACATTTCTTGATGCGGGCATAAATGTAATGACATCACTGCACAGAGGTAGAGACACGGACTATAACAATTCTTAGCCATGAATACCCAAGAATTTTAAAAAGTAATGACTATATTTATTCGACGAAACGACAGGCTCAGACACCCAATGATTACACGCTTTTTCCGTTATCACACAGTTTGAACTCTGACGGATATACCGGCGGGTAATCCAATGGGTGTCACTGAGCCTGTTTCGTTCATCGATATAATAAGCCAAGTAACGTCACAGTTTCAAAACAAAGCTCATCTGTGTAGCTCTCAGGGTTCAATGCTCTCTTAGCGGGGAGTCTGTGTACCTCTTGATTTTTTCATAACAGTAGTCAGTATCTTTGATTTCAATGTGTAGCAGTCACTAGCAACTGGATTAGGGCATGAAAGGCCTAACTTGCAGGCAAGTTTTCAAAAAAACCTCTTGTGGAACTGAAGTTCTGACCATTTTGGAATTGTAATGCACTTGTTTGCCAAAATAGGTTGTAGAGATATTGTCCTACCAGAATTGGCATGGAAAAAGAGCATGAGACAGTTGAAAATACTGGTAGTGTGTCCCTATATATGGTAATTTAATTGTTGAGTACCCCACTGTAAAATGCTACACAGAAATACTGAAGATAACTAAGCACTGTTATGATAAAATCGAGATACATACAGCGACACCTGCCCGTGTGCTACAAAGATGATGGCATGGTACAAATTTCCTTAGTGAATACTGAAACTTGACGCTTCCCCTGCTTGCCTTCATTACCGATGAACAGGAGACCTCTCTACGAGATTGAAATGGTATCAAAATTTCAATATTATATACAATTCTTTCAACATACAATCAAAAATCTGGTACTTAACATACAAAAAATCTGCTTCTTAGCTAATACTGATTCCAGTGAAATATAAAGAAACTTTCATCAAATTTATGGTCGATCTTTGAAGGTTGTGACTGAGATGGTACGTTGTTTCTTTTTAGTATTATGTTTTGTGATCAAGCAAAATGAGTGACTTGTTAAGAAAAATTAGAATTCAGTTCATGTGCCATTTTCTAGGTTACAAATTTTGATAAGACCCCCAACCCAATTGATGTAAGGCCCAGGGTGTCGCAATTTGGTTTAGGTAGGATGTGGCCTTAGAGAGGGGTCGGAATAGGATCCATATCTATACAATTTTTGGCCAAAAAGGGAGCCCAAATAGCTATAACCAGAGATCAATTTTGGGAGGGGTCAAATTACATAAATACCATTTGTTTTTTTTCTCAAAATTTTAACCTTTTTAGTAAATTTGGACTTTTTAAACTTCAGATTGAGGAACTGAACTAATTTTCGCACCTCATTCTAAACAAAAATTGCTTCCAATTACGAAATTTGAACTAGTTTTCCAAAAAAATTAAGAAAATTTTGAAAAAAACCCTCGACCCATTACTATAAAATAACCCAATTGCCCATGAAAAAGGGGTCATTGATTAACCAGAAAGCTGAAAATGAGACCCATGTTATTGTTTGGCGGCACGTCCCTATATGTTCATTTGTGCTTAAAACAGTGGAAATAACAAAGGAAGGAAATTAGCACTAGAGGGTGTATGAATCACTCCCACAATGCACCAGTTTTTGGGGAAAATTCACCTTTTTTTTTTTTTTTTTTTTTTTAAAAAAAAGAGGTAAGAAACAAAAAGCCCATTTTAACACGAAAACCCTGACTTAGACGCTCTATTCATCACACAGCGTTAGTACTTAAGGAAGTTTTAGCATTGCGTTAGTACTTAAGGAAGTTTTAGGCTTGAAACCATGAAATGGTCTTGTGGTTCTAAAACTTTTGGAACACCTTTTTTTTATCTCAAGTAACTGGATGTGGTTTAGTACAGTAGCCTATAGCACATTGCAATGCATTATGGGATTTGGGTTCAAATCAAAACACCCTCTGATTAATAAACTACTCATTTAGCTAGATCCGTCACATAATTTTGTGAAATTGGGAGTGGTCAGAAATTAGCCCTCTTTTAAATATTAATGTATTTTACTTTTTACAATTACAATTTTCCTTTCACATGATGTTGAACACTGGGTGCATCGAAGAAATACAAAAAAAAAAAGAAGTTTGCTTGTCGTCACAGGCCTAAAAAGTAATGGTCACTAGGTTGTCTTTTAAAAATATTTATAAAATTTTTATTACTCTTTTTTTTAACTGGTGAAGCAGTCTTTCTTTGTCAATCTGTTCTTCTCTCTCAGCTTTTGTTTGATATTTTTGGTCTATTTGAATACTTGAAGTGTGAAAAAAAAATTAGTAAAAAATATTATTAAAACCCCACAAAATCAAATGGTCAGATGGGTAAGGCTATGGTTCCGGCAAGCAGATCACCCCCCCCCCCCGATTAATTTAACATTGTGTTGTCACTCTTGAAGGTCTGCTCCTAATCACCATTATTCACTACCTGTGAATGAAAACAAACAGGAAAATGTGCATAATTATGTTTGCATTATAAGCAGTAAGTTCTTAGAATAGGTTCATAGTAAAATCCATTTTACTGGTGGGCATGCCCTCACACGAGCGTGTTATTTGTCATAAAACCACAGCAAGGTTAAGACAAAACTAAACCCATTAGTAGGTTATAAATAAGAATCCTATTATTAAAGGTTTGGGACGAGGTTTGAAGATGTTTTTCTAAGTTTGAGGATGCTGAATCCAATGTTAGGGTTCAGTCCTCCTGGGAAAGGTGGAACAACTAAAATAAGGGGCGACCTTTATTAACAGATACAACCTTATTAAGGTTCAAGTCATCCAGGGGTGGAATTACGCCAGTGCTCCGTTTTGAATTAAGACTGGTGTCAAATTGTTCTTCTTGGCCTTATTTAGCACTATTTGGTATGGTGTTTTTGCATTTACAGTGGGAAAATGTAACACGGGTCTAAATGGTCTATAGGGGTCACCAAAATGGACCTCAAATTGTATACATGCTGGCCACTCAAAGAATTAAAATGCTTTCTTGCTTCAATGTACCATAGCAAATAATTTGCCTCCATTTTCAACAAAATCTGAGCGCTGGATACTTTTTTTTGTTTCCCCATGACGAACTTGAACCTTATCAGGGCTGGGTTAGCTGTGAAAACATAAGTCGGAATTCCATGATAAATAACACCCAAATTGACCAAGTGAAATGGTCCCCTTCATAGTAGGGTTAAAATCAGGAACTTGTTCTAGAGTTGGGGAAGAAGGTTTGAAAAGTTTTTCTATAGTTTGAAGGGTGGCTGAATCATAATTTTGGGGTCCAACCTCTGGGAAATGTGGGGAACTTTGTAAAATAAGGGGGTAAAATTTTGTACAGGGGTAAATTTGAAATCAAGTCAAATTGTGTTTAAATGTACACCAATGTATTTGTCTCATTATAAGGATTAAAAAAGGTATAGTTTGTCCAGGTTCCGACCTTTAGTTAAACAGGTACAGCCCTATTAAGGTTCAAGGTCATCCTGGGTGTAATCGTTACCCACTGCTCCGATTTCGTTGGAACTGGTGTCAAATTGTTCGTCTTGCCTTATATTACAATGTTTGGCATTTGGTTTTCGTAATTCATAGGGGTAAAATGTAAACACGACCGACAAGGGAATGGGGGTCACCAAACTTAACCTCAAATTGGATACAGAGCTGCTGTCACCCCCAAAGATTGAAATTTAATTTTTTATGCTTCAGTATGTCCAGGGCAATAATTTGACAACGGTTCAACAAAATCTTAGCACTGGATTTTTTTTTGCCCAGAATGACCTTGAACCTTATCAGGGCTGTAGCCCAGTAACTATAGTCGGAACCTATACAAACTATACTTTTTAATCATATATGAGACCAATCATTGGGTTACATTTTTAAACTATTTGACCTGATTTCACATTTCCCCTGACAATTTACCCCCTTATTTTACCAAGTTCCCCACATTTCCCGGAGGTTGGACTCCACCTTCTGATTCAGCACCCTTCAAACTATATAAAAACACTTCAAACCTTCTTCCCCAAACTTCTAGAATGGATTTCTCGTTCATAACCCTACTAATCAACTTTTGAACTTAAGATATAGTATTCTCATTTATAACCCTACTGAAGTTTAAATTAATTAAAAAGTAACTTAAAATCCATGACCATCGTTTGCCTCAATTTTCTTTTTTTAATTGGTTTTGTTATTTTATTTAAAAAAACCGGAAAGTAATCCTTTAACGATGGCACTGCACAACTCACTGTCAAAAATATAAAAAAGATGCGCTTGGATAGTATGCAGAAAAATTCCCATAGATATTTGACAATGTATTTACTTGGCATTTTTTGTTTGGAAAAAACAATTAAAAATCGTGATTGCGACCATCTCTTTATTTGTTTTTCAGTTGAGCTGCTAGTTTCGGATGAAAGTGAAGGAGGAAAGTGCGTAAAATCAAGATAAGGTGGTGAATGGCCCAAAATGGCCTAAAAATAAATTTAAACTGCAGAAAAATTTGGACCCCCCACATGTACATACTCCCAAGGAGGACATTATCTCTTGCCTGTTTCCAGGGGTTTGTCTATGGGGAGGTCAAAATAGTTTGATTCCCGAAGGGAGAGAGTCAAAGGTTGGTAACAAGTTTCATGATGCCCAGACCCCCGTTAAAGATTTCTGAACACTCCATAAGTGAAGGAACCCGATTCCAATCATCTAGAAGTACCTGCCCATTATTTATGTGTGTGTTACAGCTTGAAACAAATGGGGTAGACGTTTCATATAATATAGAAGTCCCACTGATGCCAAATGAGGTATTGCCATTTATTCCGTCAAGCTATTGACTGCACAAACATCATACAGCGCATGACGGAATCAATGGGAATACCTCATTTGTATCCAATGGGACTTCTATATGAAACGTCTACAACAAAAATGGTCCTATGTGGCCAACTGGTGCAATAAAAAATTATCATTTTATGGTTCACCTTCTCTGTGAATTGTAGAAAACCTGCCTGTTAACCAAGAAAACTGTTACTCTTCGTAATTTTAAGGCATCGATTTCATGCTTGGTACAAAGCTGATGTTATTATGTGAACTCCCTGACTAATATGGATCTTGACAACACGCTTGATACGCTAATTGATCAATCAATAGGAAAAATTGGTTTTCTGTTTGGAAAGCATGCCACCCACAGAGAGTAAATCTAGTTCACATAAGGCCAAGTTCCTGGTTTGATCACTCAATCAATGATCAAAGACGAGTTGCGCAGAAGGTATGAGAGACGGTGGAGAAAAAGTGGTTCTCCTGAAGACAAAAGAGTTTGTTGATCAGAAAAATCATGTAAACCGCCTCATCGACATAGCTCAAACAGAACATATTTATAAAGCCAAGTGTATGCTAATACGAAATATGAAGAGTGTTTTCCAGACGGTAAATTCTTGCTAAACAAAAACACAAATGCTTGCCTACTGGCTTTTCACAAAAGTGCTTGCAATGTAAGTTTGTCACTTTTTTTCAGTTGACAAGTATAAAAATCCGTAATAGTGTGGATGAGGGACAATAATGCAACTGGTAATGTATAAACGATGAACATATTCTTAACAAGGTGTACGAGTAGATTCGACCAATTCAGTCAAGTCTCTAAGAGGAGGTGCACAATTGTCACAAATTCACCATCAAAAAACTGTAATACACTAATGATTTTATTACATCTTGGTTATTGAAGAACAACCTGAATGTTTTCCTTCCAGTCCTCAATCATGTCATTAACAGTCACTATTCATCTGTATTTTCCCAAAGTCTATGGGTCGTGCTCTGATAAACTCCCATACTTAAAAAACCATATCTGGACTGCAATGAATTTTCCAATTATGGCCAGTTCTAACATTAGTTTTTCCCCCCCCCCCCCCCCATTCCAAAGATAATTGAAAAAGCTGCATAATAGATCAAAGAATACGTGTATCAGAAAACAATCTCATGAAATGTACAATCTGCCATGTTTCTGCAGAAGTACTGAAAACACTGCTTTCTCAAAGTGCCAAAGCGATACTTGGATGCTGTAGAAAGGCAAGCAGGTTACCGTTCTTGTAAAGGCGTGACCTGCGCAGCATTCGATACAATTGATCACGCTTTGCTGTTAAAACGTCTGAATGTAACTTTGGCCTAACTGGTATGGCTCTTCAATGGTGTGAAATCTTATTTGGAAAGTACGTGTGTATCAAGTTTCAACCCCATGATGATGTTTTTCTGATAGGCATAAACGAAGATGGCGTTCTCAAGGGTTCTGGTATGGGGCCCGCTTGGGTTTTTTTATACATCGCCTGTGGGCAAAATCATACGTAGACATGGACTAAATTTCTATATTTATGCCGACGATACACAAATACATTTCTTTTAACCCAGAATACCAAATGCATGTCAAATAAGCACTTCATAATGGAATCAGATCACTGAACTCAGCGAATGGATGACAAGAATAAATTAAAGCTCTATCATAGCAAGACTGAATTTTGTTATAGTGGAACATTCTCAAGGACTCAATAAAACTTCCACATGTGGAACTCAAAGTTGGTAATGACATTATTAAACAAGTCCTCGTGGGCGCAACTTGGAATAAATTTGTGATGATCAATGTCCATGACTCAACATATCAACTCTTCTTATTTCTTCTGTTAACTTTCATTTAGAACATCCGTCGTATCGCCTAAATATCTTGACCAGGACACAAAGCATCATGTGGTTCGCAGTTCTCATCTTTCTAGCAAGGGACATGGTACTGCCCTCCTTCATGGTCCAAATCCAAGGCTCTCGACCGTCTTCAATCACTCCAAAACAAGCTGTGAAACTCATTTTTAATGCAGGACGGCGTGATAGTCAATCACCTCTCTTAAATAATCTTCACTGGTTACCTATACGTGAGCGTATAAGATATAAGAACTGTATGTATGTTTTCAAATGCCTACAGGGAAGTGCTCCGAAATAATAGCAGAGTTTTTGCATATTAAAAGCAAATGCACCACGGTTCCCCGTCACACGATCAGCTATGGATAAAAACACTCTTAATGTTTCATGTTGGCAAAAAATCGTATTGGCGACAAATCATTTATGGTCGGCACCTATATGGAACCGCCTCCCAAAAACACTCAGTAGGCTTGTACAATATCTAGCTTCAAAAAGGGCCTGAAGTCCCATTTGTATCCTCATTAAACTCTGTTTTGTTTTGTAATCTTCGGTTGGCGTCTTTGATTCATTTTGGGAATGGCGCCGGTCTAAATGCTGTTATGTATGTATGTATGGCCTCGGGCTCACAGTGTGGGAGCAATGTGAACAATAGGGCAATCGATCCAGTTGACTCTTTACGCAACATTCGTTTCACGCTTTACTCCGTAGTCGTCTATGGACCCGAATTGATTAACTTTCACACACTAAAGAGGTTCTTTAGAGATAGAGAGGCAAAAAGTTACGTATCTTAGAAATTCACCGTCTCCATGTTTTGCCGACCACAAAGAAAACCTAGAGTACCAACAATAGAAAGCAATGGCTGCCCTCCGGCTTCTTCACATACTGTGGGTGCCGTTTGCATAGACCCCCATAAATCGGTAGTGATACCAAATTAATGTATGTGTTAGAGGTGGCCAGGTATAATAAAATTGTACTGGATCATTGTGCCTCACGATACTCTTTGTTCTTCATAATGCAATGCGACGCTTAGGGGAAAAGAGTATTCATTGAGGCGGTTTATTTAAATCAAGCCGGATGATGTGTCATTTCATTCGTGTTGTGGCCATGGGTAGGACAAAATTTCAACCACCCACTAGCGCCCAAACATCAAACACTGCATATTTGGGCGGTTGTTTGTAATCGAATTGACATATGTTGTATCAAGCACCCAATGTCATAATTTTACGTGCCAATATTAAAAAGGTCAGCGCCCAGCACGGAGACTGGTTTTGAATGCGTTTCACACCCTTGTTCACACCTACCATTGGACTCTTCATCTTCCTCCTGCACTGCGTCCTCCTGCATGGCGTCCAAAAGCGCTTCCTTGATTTCAGGGTCACAATGTTGGCAAGGAGATCAGAATGTGTTGAGATGGCGCAGTAGACGACCAAGATCGTAGGGGTCATTCCCATCAACCGGAATGTCAATCTTTGTAGTGGCCAACAGCGCGTTCAATTCTTTAATTGCTGCAAGGTAAATTAGCATTTATCAGTTTGTTAATGTATGATTGAAAGCATGCATAAGCAGGGAAGCACCATGCAGGTTCCAAGCAAATTCTACTCAGGACCTTCTGTCCAGTGTCCGTTCGCCGAACTCAGTCGTAACTCGAGTGGCATTAACTAGATGTCATGCTTGAGTGGGCTGATTTATCCAAAGCACTGTGACACAAGTATGAAAAGGGTCTATTATGTAGGGCATGAGCTAGTATTACACGTAGGGTTACATAGGAGTTTCGCGACAACAGAAC
Organism: Ophioderma brevispina; assembly: GCA_023653785.1. Lineage (NCBI taxonomy): Eukaryota > Metazoa > Echinodermata > Ophiuroidea > Amphilepidida > Ophiodermatidae > Ophioderma > Ophioderma brevispina. The sequence goes on from JAMKCH010023389.1 coordinate 18,689, forward strand.
GCCAGGAAAACAAAGTTTGTTTAAATTAATCTCATTAATTGAAATACTTCCATTCTCCTTCCTAATATCAATAGAAAAAAGAAAATATGTCACAGTGATCGCCCTAAAAAAAATCTGGTTACGGGCCTGAACCCATGCTGAATTACGTCAGAACGTCAGCAAAACTGTCGATCCCAACTGTTGTTGATGTCTGTTGTTGTTGTATCCTCTGTTGTGTAAAAGGGTTAACATGGATTTAACCAAACTGGACCGAACTTGGCGTCCCATGGTGCAAAACTGGCATCCCCCATTTGTTGATGAGGTCAAAGGTCACATATAAAGGTCAGAGGTCTTGTGAGTCCAAGTTGGTTTTATGCCAACCCCTCCATGTTATGAGGTCAAAGGTCACATACAGGTCAAAGGGCATGGGGTAAAGTTGTAAGATAGGCTGAAAAATGTTAAAAAAGTGACCTATTGAAAAGTGAAGTTTCAATAGGAACCAAATTGGTTTATGGAGTTACATAAAAACAATGCATTGGTTATGAGGACAAATCACATATTTCCAATGGCAAGGTTATGTGAGGCCTATCATCACCAAACGCGACGGCAGGCGACCAAGCGGTCCGAGGACCGATGTATTTTTTAATTCCAAAAAATATATGTTTCGGAAAATAAAGTCACAAAGAAACGTTATTATCATTGGTTGGACCCAAGAAGATCGTTGGTTTCCAACTTGAAAACGGATTTCTTCGCGATGACAAACTTTTACATACCTAAGGAAGTGGTACAAACCTGTCGTTATTCGCTAATTCAAAAACGATGCTCAGATTTCTAGATGGCTGGTTTAAATTGACCCATCCTTCATCATATCAAAAACGTCTTGGGTCCAAAGAACCCAACACCATTCTTTTCCTGACTTATTCGAAAGGGCGTATTTTTTAAATTAATCAATGAAAACCAGACATTCTAAGTTAATGGACGACAGTAGTTTAAATCCTCAAGAGTGTTTTAGTAATATGTTTTTGTGTTAGATAATATTGCGAAATGTAAATTTTCCACCCCCATATACAGTATTTTAGAATTTCTCAACCCCCCCGGAGTTTTGTTACAAAAATGACATGGATCAGGTAGACGAGTTAAATTGACTTTTTGTATTTTTTATATTGCGATGAGCGTTCTCTTTTTTAATGTACAACGAAAAAGGAAGTATTAAATTAACTACCTTTTCGTATTTTTCTTGTCATTCTACTTGGTGTAAGAAAATCGGGAAATGATAATAGTGAGTTGCGCATTCCTCGTTTTTATAAACATGCAATAGGAAAAAACGACCATTGTTCGAGCGGTATTTCAAATAATGTATAGCAATGAAAACAAAATTAATATTGAAGTCCAACAAAGTGGATCCTGGGTTCCTACCGGAAATCACTTTTTACCGAATATTCCATCCAACAATGCACCAAACGATGAGCGAATAGATAAAAATAAATAGCGCATATATATTCTATGTGTTTTGGTCATACGAGTCCATTTATCTGTCATAACTGTGCAAACCGTTTCTGTACATAAAATTACCAGTAACGATGACTCATTGATTGCCTTGTAATTTTGCGCCACAAAATCTGCGCGTGGTTTAAAGGAGGCGCACTAAACCGTGCGTGCATGGAGTGATGCATATATTTTCTACTCGTATATCGTTGGTGCATCGTGGGATAGGAATTTCGGTTCAAAATTGGTAAGATATAAGGGTCATTATACAAATTTTCCAAATTTTACCTTTTTTCCATGATTTTGGTGCTTGATGGCATATTGCAATAACCCAAATGAAACTTATTATTCATTGTGATGTTTTTTATTATTATTATTATAGTCCTATGAATGCCTGGAAAAAGTAGGGAATTGGAATGATATTCCCGGAACAATTTTGATATTTGGAGAGAAATTTTTGTCCTTTCAATATAAAGAACATATAATTGAGGAAAATTTTGAAATCTTGGATGGAAATTTGGATTTATTAACCGGGAAATTTTGCATTTTTGTTTTCCAACCCTTTGTATTTACCCTTTCCAATTTTGGATAGAATTCTCCAGTGTCCCCTAAATAATAATCTTGTGATTTTGAATCAGGTATAATAGTTTTTAGTAGTGTGATTCTGGGGACGAGTGTTGTCAAGGGAACAGTCTTTACCTATTTATTTCCCTACAAAAAAAATCGGCCAAGAGCCAATTTATGTTCATAAATATTCATGAGGTGTAAAATAAATTATGTGCCTAGAACGGTGTGTTCTGTAATTGTGAATAAATTTTGTTCTTTTTTTGCCACGCCTGACCGGTCATCCCCGCGTCATCGTCTTTAGGTGGCTGTGAAGTCAGGAACTTAGTCCAAATGCCATTTTTAGTTTTTTTCAGTTTAAAAATAAACGCATTAAACATGTTTCTTTTTCCATATATTTTACAGAATCTATATAATTTATTTTTTCCCTCATATTTTTTTCATTTAACTTTACTAACTATGTACCATTTTTGAACCAAGAACGATCACATGGGCTGAACTGCAGTGCAAAAGGGCGGGGGGGTATTTTCGCGTATTACGCAATACTCACCTGTGCTATTCGGCGCGCTCGATGTAAATGATCGCATCAGAACGCCTTGATGCATCGATTCGATATGAACGCACACCCATTGTAACTTTGTATGCAATTGTCATGGTTGCCCACGTGGATGCTTTTGCAACAGAATGGGATTTAAATTTCACATTGAAGCCCAAAATAAATTTTTTGAATTTTGATCCATAGTATCCAGATTAAGCAATTTTGACCTGGTGCAGAAAGCAGTGTGAAGAATAAGAGATGAAACGCTTGTTGTTTGGAGTAAGGCTATTCTTTTGGAAGCGAAATGGACACTATTTGGACAAAAGGCGATTTTCCTCTGTGTTCACTTTCGGTCGATATTTCGTGATTTTCGATTCCCAGTTACTCGAATCCATATCAGCACAGGTGAATGAAATGCATCGTATAGAGCCATATCAAAATCTAGGGTCGGTATTTTTTATGTTTTCATTTTTGGTTAAAAATCGTGGATTTATTCAACCTTTGAACAATCTGGCGTTGCTCCAAGGGAAACCCGCGGTTTTTGGCTTTTTGGCACATACTTTGATAAATAGTTGCAGCATTTGAAAAAATGGGAAATTACCGACCCCTAGAACTATGACTCTGTAATTACAAATACGAACAAGGCACATTTTATAACATTTCTATTTTTTTTATAGGGAACCAAAAAAAATTGAGTGAAATTCTCCATTTTTTATGATTTCTCAAAAATACGTATTTTGGGGGGAAAATATTATTCATATTTGGATTCCTTGGGTCATTTCCTTATAAATATGTATACTTTTATATAGTTGGAACCAACAATTAAGGAAGAAGATACGGCAAAAAAAAACAGTCTCTTTGAAATTCCTGACTTAAACCGCACCTAAAGCCCATTCCTTTCCAGTCGCAGCGAGCTATTTCTGCTCGTGAACATGCGCAACACTTGATCTTGGGTCAAAATCCGGTATTACGCACGCCGAGTCGCTCGCTGGTGACGAAAATATCATGGGCTTTTGTTGAATATGCTGGAATAAGGATTATTCCCTCCGGGGAATGATTGCAGAGAACTAGGTCCATCAATTCATATTAGAGAGGTTGGTCGTGTCGGGAAAAATGGGATGGATGGAAGTTTACCTACAAATCTATTGAAATTTGACCCGTCCCCTCTAGAGTCGTTAAGTTGGATAATGATCTGTCCTAAAGTCTGGTAACATTAACAAATGACGTGTGAGGTGGGCTTTGGTATGTTACATATGAGGGGGGGGGGGGGGGGGGGGGGGGTAGGAAGCGACTATTGATTACACGATTATATTACCCTACTGCGATCAATATCGGCGGACCAGAGGATCTTGGTCGGACAGTGACCGGCACATATTGTGTCACCTTCCCTTAAAGGACATATACAAAGAAGTCTGGTATTTGCATCTTTGAAAGTTTGAAGATGTAAAGTGCAAATGCCGGGTACAGAAACGGCGTGGTCCCCCATGAGAGAGTGTAATAGCTACCTAGCATCATGTACTGAATAAACCCACCAGTGACCTTTGTAGACGAGGCCATTTGGAGTACAGTGCTGAAACAAATGCTGCAATACAGCACTCAATGGAGAACAGAATAGACAGATGCGTGTAGGACACTCAGTCACACGGAACGGTAGTATATGAACCTGGAATAAAATAGACGCTGATTTATACATACAACGCATGGCTCATGATATCGATCAATATCTTCTACTGCGAAGAGCTATGCACCGTTCTTATACACCAATCTTATAAATGGAACATTCCTGAAAAAGTTTATGCCCATTGCGAAAATATTCGGCTTCCGGTCCTCCATTCATTGCCGATGATGGCCAAAAATCGACAGAAATTGAAGTAGATTGGGTGTGAAGAAATACTTTTCAGAATGCACCGTCGGAATTTCTTGTGGTAATGAGATGGAATACAAAACTTTTCTTTCACGATTTAAAACCGAGGGTCTAAGCTAATTTAAAATTTAAATATTAATTAAAAAAACCGAGGGTCTAAGCTAATTGAATGGGGCAGTAGTGTAGTGTCAAGATTTCAGACCTTTATTCATTCATGCATATAATCCCCTCAGGATTATTGAAAGTATTGACAGTAGACTATGTCAATGCAATATTAAACGGAGAGGCTGACCGGAATAAGATATATTACTGACCTTCAACACTTCCAATATTAACAACCCTGTCACCATGCTGTGGAATGGCCTCTTCAAATTCAGAATTTTCTCGTGTTTCTTGTAGCTGATCCTCAATAATGTCTTCCTCAAATTCCTCCTCAGGTTCGAGGTATCCTTGCAATTCTTCGTATCGCTTCTCGGATTCCTCCTCAGCTTCGTGATCTTCCTCCTCAGCTTCGTGATCTTCCTCCTCAGGTTCGACCTCCTCAGTCTCATAGTTGTTAATTTCCTCTTCAGGTTCGTGATACATCTCAGTTTCTTGTTCGTCATCAAGTTCTTTCTCAGATTCTGCATGTTCGATCTCATATTCCTCCTTAATGATCTGTTCGTATTCATCCTCCAATTCCTCCTCAGGTTCGTGAAATTCCTCCTCAGGTTCAAGGACTTCGCTCCCATTTTCCTCCTCTTGAATATTTTCATATTCGTCATTAATTTCCTCTTCAGGTTCGTGATACGTGTCTTCAGTTTCCTGTTCTTCTTCATGATCCTGCGGTTCGCGATATACTTCAAATTCTTCAGGTTCGTTCTCATATTCCTCCTTCATCTGTTCGTATTCATCTTCCAATTCCTCCTCAGGTTCGTTAAATTCCTCCTCAGGTTCAAGAACTTCACTCCCATTTTCCTCCTCTTGAATATTTTCATCTTCTTCGTCAATTTCCTGCTCAGGCTCGTTATACGTGTCCTCAGTTTCTTGTTCTTCCTCATAATCTTCAGGTTCGGGATACACTTTTTCAAATTCTTCAGGTTCGTTCTCAATCTCATATTCCTCCTTCATTTGTTCGTATTCATCCTCCAATTCCTCCTCAGGTTCGTGAAATTCCTCCTCAGGTTCAAGAACTTCACTCCCATTTTCCTCCTCTTGAATATTTTCATCTTCTTCGTTAATTTCCTCCTCAGGCTCGTTATACGTCTCCTCGGTTTCTTGTTCTTCCTCATAATCCTCAGGTCCGTGATATACTTCCCCAACTTCTTCACGTTCGTCGTTCTCATATTCCTCCTTAACCTGTTCATATTCATCCTCAAGTTCCTCCACAGGTTCGCGATATTCCTCTTCAGGTTCGAGGTCTTCAATCTCATTTCCGCCCTCATGGATCGTTCCGTATTCGTCGTTAATTTCCTCCTCAGGTTCCTGGTATATTCCATCTATCGGGTTCTCAAGATCTTCGTAGTCATCTAAGCATTCTTCCTCATCGTAATTATACTCTAGTACCCCTTCGCGAATCTCCCCGTATTTGTCCTCATAGTCCTCAGGTTCATTATATACTTCCTCTAATTGTTCACCTTCATTCTCCTCCATTTCCTCTTCAGGTTCGAGATATTCCTCCGCAGGTTCGACAACTTCACTCTCAGTTTCCTCCTCTTGGATATTTTCGTGTTCGTCAATTTCTTCTTCAGGTTCCTCATACGTTTCCTCCTCAGTTTCCTGCTCTTCCTCATAGGTCTCAGGTTCAAGATATACTTCCGCAGATTCTTCATGTTCGTTTTCAAATTCACCTTCAGTGATCTCCAATTCCTCTTCAGGTTCAAGATATTCCTCAGCAGGTTCGAATACTTCACTCTCAGTTTGCTCCACTTGGGTATTTTCGTATTCGACGTTCATTTCCTCATCGGGTTCTTGATACGTCTCCTCCTCCTCCTCCTCCTCAGTTTCTTGCTCCTCCTCAGGTTCGAGATATAATTCCGCAGATTCTTCATGTTCCTTCTCAAATTCGCCCTCTAATTCCTCCTCAGGTTCGGGGACTTCACTCTCGTTTTCCTCCTCGTGGACCTCTCCATATTCCTCGTTAATTTCATCCTCAGGTTCTTGATACTCTCCATCTACCATGTTCACAAGATTTCCGTAGTCATCTATGCATTCTTCCTCATAGGAATTATACCCATCGGCATCTTCAAGAGTCGCCTGGATATTTTCGTATTCATCCCCAAATTCCTCCTCGGGTTCGCGATATTCCTCCTCAGGTTCAAGGTCTGCACTCTCATTTTCCTCTTCAAGAACCTCTCTATATTCTTCATTAATTTCATCCTCAGGTTCGTTATATTCGTCTTCCACCAAGTCGTCAAGATCCTCGTAATCTTCTAAATAGTCGTCAGCTTCTCGTGGAACCCTAGCGAGCGGTAAATCAACTACAGACGTTAAATTACTAGTCGCATTTGATTTGAATTCTTTTTCATTTTCGTAAGTCGGATCCAGGTCGGGTTGCTTCGGTGACAGGGGGTACAAATATACTGGGTAA
>JAMKCH010023390.1:0-19987 GCA_023653785.1 Ophioderma brevispina
ATCTTAACAAAAAATGGCTTGTTTTTTTAGTCATAGAAAGTTTTCAACTATACGGTACGAGTGTTGTGACTCCAAAGGTGAAACATATAGTCAATGGTCTGTTTGATGACAAAAATTAAATAATCTCCATGGGAATGTCATTTCATTTCAAATTGTACCAATAGACAATCCGAAGTCGTTTGTTTTTAAGATTTTTAGAAACATCATTTGACTCTAATCGCCAATATACTCTTCCTATAGTTTTCGTTATTGAGAATTAAAATGATTTTCGTCAAAACGCCTCGTAAAATTAATACAAATAAAAATGACTTGATAGTAAGATAAAGCTTTCTTCTAGATAAAATAGTGATCTTTGATTCTTTTTACTCTGCAAAAAGTATCAAAATATACAGCTTCAAGCAATAAACAGATAAATCACAACTTCTTCCACTTAACGTTTATGGAAGTTATTATGTCCAATAATTCACAAAACCCAGGGTTACAAATGTTAGACATATACTTTGGATGTTCTAGTGTACTTACACATGTAGGCCTATGCTGCAATTTGGAAATACAGCAAAATACTGTAAATTTTATGTCCAATTTACCAGGCGTATAAAACGACTACAACTGGAGCTTTTATTCGATTCTTTTTTCGAGTATCAACATTATCGTACCTTATTGCAGTTTGCAATTATATATTATTAAAGTTTACAGGAAAATCCCTATACCTTTTACAAGCAACATTCTGGGGCTCAGCAATTCTGTCAACAAAACCCCCTAATATACAGCTTTTACAGGTTTCCATTCAAATTAATATATTTATAGCTTGATGTAATATATTTTACATTAAGTATTTGATCAAATCAATTCTAATTATAAAAAATAGAACCTCATCAGTCCTCTTTTCTAACTTCATTGGCATATTTTGCCTGTAAGAGATGATGACGGCTAGAAAATCATACAAAAGCATAGTCATTTCTAGCGCCCTCCCCAGGCAAAAATTTTGTTCAACATGTTCAATACCACTGCCTGAGGCGAACGATCGACTCTTTTTGAGTACGCCAAACAGGCGAATACGCATTCGTCTCCTTTGACATAGACACAGAGGACGTGTTTTTGTTTTTGCAAACAGACTAATCGCTATTTTGACAAGGAAAACAAAGGATACTTTAATTGAAAGCGTGCTCAAAATGAAGAACGTTTCAATGTCCACAATGTACACATAAAATCATTTTCCTAAAATGTTTCAAATTTTAGATATGCAAGTTCATAATTCTCTAAAACTTCAATCGCCGATATCTCGAAATGTGACTTTTGGTCGTTTGGCCTGTTTGGAAGATTCGTGACGATATATATATATATATATATATATATATATATATGTATGTTTAAATGTAGTTTTGAAAATTGGCTCATGTCAAAATTATATTAAAAAAAATTTTACTGTTCACAATTATATAATTTAGAAATATATATAATTAGAAGCAGTCAATATTTGACAGGAATCGTATAATTATAGGCTAATAGAAATCGTACTCGATGTGATTCGTCTAACGTGCTCAGCTCGAAAGGAAATACGGTTGATGCACGCAAATGAATAAACAGAAAGTATGAAAAGTAAGACAAGAAAATTTACCCCGAAACACCAGACGAATTGAAAAGACCAATAGTTGAAACCCATTGCAGCGACCAAAGACGTAATTCAACTACCCATTATATCGCCGTTTTGAAGGTCGGACTAAATTCACAACACGGAACGAAATTCAATGACCATAGGTTGAAGTCGTTTGACCATCGACTATTTGGAATGTCCAAAGACGAAATCGAGTTGGCAAAGTTAGTTTCTATTTTTGGGACGAATTTGAACTAAACAATTGTTGAATTCGGATGAACATTTTGCGAAATCGAACGGGAAAACCTACAGTAAATGTAAAAAGAGACCAAGGATGCTCATGTAGTCTGCTCTCTGTCAAAGACACCTCAAAACGCCGAGCTAAGCGAGGCTTGGAGTTTCCAATCAGAGAGATAGGAAGAAGATAGGAGAGAGAGAGAGAGGGGAGAGAGAGAGAGCGAGAGAGAGAGAGAAGAGGAGAGGAGAGGAGAGAGAGAGAGAGAGAGAGCGGTCAAAGTGACTCTTGTACACTTCTTGCAAAGTTGTATTTGTTTTTATATCTTACCAGCAACTACTGGCAACTTGTACTCGCAGACATTGTCTCTTTCTTCCCAGCATTCGTTGTCGTTCCATTGACCATTACGTGTACAGTACAATTCAACACAATCTTGATCGTGGTTAGAATCAGGCTCTCCACTTTTCCAATCTTGAAAAAATAAGTTCAGTTAAGCTAAATAAATATCAAAATGTACATAAACAGTTACCTGATATTTTTTTTTTAAATATCCTACTCTGTAAACATACATGGTGAAAAAAATGTGAGCAAAATGTTTGGCCTGTTAACAGACAGAAAATACAAAATTTCGAATTTCTTACATTTACGACCGGATTTGTAACTTAAGATTAGGTACAACATGGATTACTATGTTAACGGTTCAAATGACATAAAATTCTAACTTGTTGGGGGTAGGTCGGGGATGGGGGGGGGGTGGTGGGGGGAAGCCGTTATCACGAAATGGCCCTTTAACATGACCAGAAATCCATTCCAGGTGTAGTTGTAACCTAGAGGTCAAGCGCTTGTAGAAATCCAAAATGCTTACCGGCAGGCCATCTTGGGAAATTACCAATTTTGTATCTCTGATAAAGTAACTTACAAACATGGAATATAAGTGTCGTGTGAAATTTGATGGACCAGGAGTCCATTCCTGAAGTTAAGTTCCATTGAGGTCATCTTTACTGTAAACCAAAGATGGCGCCACGGGTTAGATTGTACATTTTTTGCATGTCCAAGCCAGTTCACGTTTGCAGACCGTTAATGTATTGTTTCTTAATGTTTACTCGTGCCAGAAATCAATTTCAGGTTGTATAAGTTTGTTAATTGTGGAGGTCACCATCAATATGCAGAAACCAAAATGGCCACCGGCGACCATCTTTGAACTTTGCCAACTTGTGTATTTCTTGAGCAACGCAACAACAGCATGGAATAATATGTTTTTTTTAATAATGTGATGACCAGGGCGTGCGTTTGAATACATCAACAAATTCCAAGCCAGTGTTGTTTTTGACTAATGTGAGGATCAGAGATAATGCAACATTGTATTCAACCTGGGTTTGGGGCATGCATCTTCAATGTGATGACAAATACCAGGTGGTTGCCAAATTTCATTTGAATTGGGAAATTTGCATTTTCCCAAAGGAGTCACCATGCAGGAGAGTTGTGTTAAAAATAGTTCTTGTCAAAGACTCGGATTTAAAAGGAATTCGTGGGATGGGAGGGGAGTGTGATGAAAACCCTCAGATAGGTTACCGCAGATACCGTGCGTCCCTTTAGCTGATAGTGCCCGGTAGTTTATCTTTCCATAGAATAATACAGTTACAAGGTCGGTAAACACAGACTAGGTTCAAATGTGTATACCGTGTTGAAATGAGTCACTATCTGTTTCGCAGAACGATTCTACATTAACAGAAGCAGAGTAGATTCACTGCTAAAAATGACATCACATCGAGGTATTAGTGTAGCTCAGCAAATCTAGAATACATCCTACCTCCAACCACTGTGAAAATGCATACAGGTAATTTCCTGCTGTCAGTGAGAGAAAAGGTATCTCTTCAAGGACATCTATGGGATGAAAAAAGTTCAGGTTGGGTTGGGGGCGGGCAAGCTCTGAAGTGGAAAATCTCAAAATACACCCCATTCAGCTTCCCACTTATAATGATAGTATACATTACACCTGCTTTGAGCCAACAAACCTGCATATTCAAAGGCATTTTGAATTAAAGGGACAGCCATGCATTCTGTACAGTGGAATTGACTCTATTCTAATGAGACTCATCCTGGCGAAACAGGACAGGGACTCGGATACATAGATGGACACTCCTAATCTGCAATTGATGTGCAAATCTTTTTTAGGGTAACTACTTTGAGTGGAGTGGAAGTACATGGTGACCATCTTGGGATTTTTACCAGGTGATATTTTCATAATTCCCCACAATCCGATGCAGAACTTGTTTTAAATCGGCCGTATCTCTGCTAATAGTTATTTAATTATTACACTGAAAAACCTCTGGGGATAACAGACTTGTTTCCTCTTCTTTACAACTGAAAAATATCCTCATTTAGTCAATTTAAGTAAAGAATCTGTGGATCGTGCACATGACGGTTACTTACTGGGTTAAATACAACGCTGCATTGCATGATGAGGCATTTTGAAATCATCCCTCTGGATTTCAATCACATTGAGTTATTTGAACAAATGAATTACAATGCTGAGTTGAACTCCTGATCATTACATTCGTCAAAACAACACTTATAATATTTAGTTATTTTACTGAAGAGATATGCCATTTTGTAATTTCCAAGATTTACAGCCAAAGATGACCCCCTAATCAATACGAATATCAGCAAATATTCAAAAATACACTTATTCCTTTTGTAAGCTACTTTGTTCAAGCGATACACAATTCAGTCATTTCCAAGATGGACGCCGAAAGCCATTTTGTATTTTTACATAGCGATGTGACCTTAGGTTAAGGCACTATCAGTGAATCTTCTAAATTAGAAAATTGAAACAAAAAATCATCAAAATCAGATTTTTGCATGTCTGTACTAGTATCGCTATCCGTAACATACCCTACAATTGCTAGATCTAAAAGCAACCTAATAGGATAAAATCACGTACTGAATGAAAATTCATATCTTTTGAACCCTACTGGTTTTCTTCATTTTCGCGAGGTTTCAGTTGCAATAAATAACTTGAGAATTATACAAAGGTATCCTTCTCTTTTAAGGGCTATTCTGCAAATTTCAAATATATACTTTTTTGCGTAACACTGATAGTGGATTTAACAACGTAACTACACCTGGAATGGATTTCTGGACATTAACCTTAGAAACAATCCATAACCATCTTCCAAGGTGAAATGGTTTGGACTATATTAAAATATGTTATTTTTAACTAAGCCAATGGCGTTCCATCTTGATTTCACAGTAAAGATGACCCTTAATTAAAAGTAACTTCAGAAATGGACTTCATCATCAAATTAGTCAATAAAAGACATTGTTACAAGTGTAAGTTACTTGTTCAAGAGATACAACATTTTCTAATTCAAAAATGGCCACCAGCACCATTTGGGGACTTTTCCACTCTCCTGAAATTTGCTCACACTGGTGAGGAGGGGTATAGGAGCTATTTTGATTTTTTTAAATACCCCAAAGTACCAACATCCATCGTTAAACGAACCTTTGCTCTCCATGGTCACGGAACCCCTGATTTTGATCATAATCAGTGAGGTATTTACAATTGATTCCATCATGCGCGTTGTGCAGTAGCTACTAGAATGATTGAGACTTATAATTAGTGAAACGTGTACCTGAAATATCGGTGAAAAGATTCTCTAGACCGTGTCAGCAATATTGTATAGGTAAAAAACCAACTTCATGTTGTTCACTCGGCGACCATTCAACTGTTGGGCGCCGCTATCCATGTGACGAGGTCAGTGTTGAAAAAAAATGATGCATACATCACTCAATGGAAAATCAAAGGAAAGGTGGGCCGGTGGGGCATATCCACCATGGGCTCTAATTCATCATAAATCCTATACTAGTCCTACATCCCTCCATCTTTCATTCCAGATAGGCAATCCTACGTTGGGAACAATAGATCGCATTCCGTTGGATAACGTCAAAATCTAACATTGACCTATGTTAATTTGGCACGGTAAAACTAAGTCGTGTGACCAATAGCCCAACGTCGATTCAAAGTTAATTTGACGTAAACCTTATAGAGGGGGAGGATAAACGAAAAATAACACAGTGGTTTAATTCTTCAATTGGTTCAATCGTGTTGAAAATTAACCACTTATTTTCTAACTACAACTATGACAAAAAACCCATTGTTTGGCAATGGGCCTTCGCTTTTTGCCACTTACTGGAACGTTAAGCTTTTTAAGACAGTGAAACTAGTCCTTATTATAATTATGAGCGCCATCAACAATTACACCATTTAATCTAAATTAGTCAAACATTAAAATTTGACCCATGTACAACTGCAGCTGAAAACCCTTTTTATTGATTGTGCTGTTTTTTGGCTTGCAATTCCAAGACTTTAGGCTGTAGATGTACCACATACTTTTTGGAATCTTATGGTTAGAGTCACATAACGTGTAGTTATTGATTGGAACACGTCCTTTGGGTTGTCTTCTATAGTTTTCTTAAACACATTCACATAATATATTGTGGTATCAACTTGTCCTGTACCGGTTCCAATCTATAGTTAATGGAAAACAGAGTTTCTTAAGCAAAGTCCAACCTCTTGAAAGCAGTTACATTTGGTATCAGAAGAAATTTCATATTTGTTATCATTACACCATTTTAGTCCAGGGAAATGAAATGTGGTTCACATTAGCTCGCATACACTGTCCTAAGGACGTACACTTTGGCTTCCAGAAGTCGTAATAGCTGGATCGATTTATCAAGTTTGTATAAGATTTTGTTTGGAATATCGTGAGTGTGAAACGTGAAAGGAGAACCGTACACGAACAATATTTAAAACCCCGATATAACTATAAATAATTATTGACCACCTATCGAGTGGTTTCATAGAAAAACGGATTATATAACCCTAACAAGAATTAAAAAAATATTAGTCTGACCATGTGCGATGTAAAAATCGCGGCTAGTGTATAACGGTTTTTTTATGCGATGCGACGCACGTTAAGGTCATACATGCCATAGGAAATACACAGTATGAAAGATCATGTGTTGAAGATGTATGACGCTACTGTGCCGTCCGGACGCATAAAAAAAAATTACAGTCCCATATACAGTAGCGCCGAAATTTCAAAGAGCGGCATGGTCAGACAATAAGCTTTTTAATTCGTTTTATGGTTATATAATTCCGTTTTCCCATAAAACCACTCCATATGTGTTCAATAATGTTTTTAGGCGTAGATTATGTAGTTATTTGATACAGGTTCTCCTTTAAGGATGAAAAACGGACCATGATCGGGTCAACGACCTTCAAAACATGTATCGGCACGTATCATACACATCCACAGTCGAATACTAAAAATGCCCTTACTCCCGAACCCACCGAACACGTGGATCTACTACATAGTACTTCCGATAATCCCGCACACCCAGTACCTGGCATACCGGGAGTACCGTCGGCACCGACAGAACCATCAGCATCAGTGCATCCAATCCAATGTTGTGAATCCTTCTTACGAAAAGAACAGAAGTCTGCCTGGCTGTTTACACCGTTCGATGAGACGTTTGAGTTGTTGCTGGCATTCAGCTCTTGCTTTTCCCAGTGTTTAGTACCACTTGGGAACTTGTAGCAAGCTCTCACCAAACGACGTCCCAGTTGCTGCACATGCTGCCCTATAATAGAAGAAAAGAAACAAATTAGAACCTTATTTATAAGGGATGAGCCAGAACAGAAGGTTTATCATACTTAAAGGGTCCAACGAGAGATTTCAAGCACCGTCTGTTGAGTCATATGGACTTAGGGAGGGGGCAAACCCTAAATTCCATGGCAAGACTGACATCTCATGCCATAAAAACGTGCCCTATCTGGGTAGCTTCTAGGACCATAAGCAAAATTCCTAGGGTGGACACGTTTTTTCAATCAGCTGCACGGGGGGTGTTACGAGGGGGTCAGTTACTATGGGGGTCAACTTGTTTAAACTGCTCCAAATCTAATGTAATATAGCTCAAATTATTCCTAGGTAACCAGGAGTAAACAAGTCAATGATTCAAATGCGTGTGGGGATTCCTTTCAAGATATTGGGAAAATAGCTAAAGGTCATTTGTTTATTCAAGAAAGGTCAACATTGTAATACCAAGATTCTTTGTAAATAAATATCAAAAAAACATTTAATGATACTGATTCAATATGCTTTATTTTGCATAGGTTGTTCCTTTAAGAGGGAGGAGGCAATTTGAATTGTGCCATATTATTTAAAAAAAAAGGGGGAAATTGAAACCCCCTCCAGTTTATAACAAGAAGATGGAAGCCAAACATGGCACAAAAGCATTTCAATTTGGAATCAGCTCATTAACATTTCTAAAAATATTTTACAAAGCAATCTGGGTATTACAAACATTGAACTTTCTTGAATAAACAAATGACCTTTAGCCTATTTTCCCAAATATCTCGGAAAGGAAGCACCACACGCATGTGACCCAATTGACTTTTTTACTCTGGTTACCTAAGGATTAATTTGAGCTACATTACATTAGATTTATAGGCAGTTTACTTTGACCCCATAGTAAACTTTACCCCTCCTCTTGTAGGTCCCCGTGCAGCATATTATTTACGTGCCACTCTCTGGGTTTTTTTATTTGATCCATCTAAACTTTTTGACATGCATAAATTTTTTTTATAGGATTGCGATGCAGGTTGAACCTTGCCTGCCCCCTAGGTAACATGTTTTTTTCAAGTAGATTAAACACTCAATACATTTCTTACCTGGACAATAACAGAAATGTCTGAAGAGTGAAACCAAAAGGTGATTTTCAGTAGTTTCATGTGAAAACATAGGCTGAATTTCTATTTGCTCGAATATAAATTAGAAATATCATTTTTTACCAAAGCAAGAGTTCTCAGCTTAACTTCTTTTTAGATGGGGATGGTTTTGATGGTAAGTTTTACATCAGTGCAATTTTTTTCTAGGGACACCTGTTATATGTGAAACCTCGTTGCCTTTAAATCCAAACGAACGCAAAGTGTAGAAAGTCTTATGCATAGGTCCCGTATGCACAAAAGATTAGACAGGTGTAGAAGTAATTATTGTCGGCGTAACTCATAGTCCGGGAACACTGGTGAACAATAGGGAATCTATTCAGTTTGAAAATGAGTCGTACTCAGTACTCAGATATCATTTAAAAATCTGCCACTGGTTTCCCATTGTTTAGATACTGAAAAACCTAAAGGTCCTTGATCCTTGAAATACTTTTAAATCGGCCAGAGTACTAAAGTGCAGGAGAATTTTTTTGAGAATACGAAGTTTCATAAATTTCACTTGATCGGTTGTAAACCACCTTCCGAGACGTTTCGAAGGTGTATTGGACAACAAGCACAAAAGAAAACCAAAACCGCAAACTTTGTTTTGAACTTGCCCGCCACGTAATCGTTTCCTAGAAATCGTGTTTTTAGTATTTTCTGTCGTCACGACAGAAATACTAAATCATCATCTTATTACTAAAGACGGCTTATTCGGCGTATTCACTTCGGTGTGATCTAATACTCGCTAAGCATTCAAATATGCAAAAACCCCTGTTCTATCTTTTTTTTTTAATAAATGGGGGCGCTTCTTTCTGTAAATGTCCGCCATGTCCTCTTTAATAACCGTTGAGACTGTTTTCTTGGATCTGCCCCAGGATTAGATGCAAACAAGGTATTGCCATTTTGAATGAATGTAGAGTATGGCGGCCATGTTAAATTATAGAGAATGCCACTGCACAAAATTTTACACACCCTCCAGAAATTAATGGCTTAGGTCCTAATAAACTAAAATGTATATACTATATTTCGCAACCCCGTCTAATGGGTTTGACTATAGATTGATAAAAACTTCTTATCCATTAAAATATCTTAATAGGTCTACTGACTATATTATAGATACAGCATCGCATTGAAAATTTGAATGAAATGTTGGATAAAAATATAATTTACTAACTCTTCTACCATTTATCGGATACTCTTGTATGTTACACCTGTCCTCTCCGCAGCAATAGATACAAGTTGAGGGTGTTTGCAAGCATTGTCAGATCACACTGGTAACATTGTTATTTCCTCGTCTCACATGCTGTATTCTGCTGGCATCTCTTGTAATAAAATGATTACCATTTTCATCTTTGATTCGGTCCTACACCCCTTAAAAGCAGTGAAAAAGAATTTATTGCTCTAGTTCTGATATTCGTTTTGGGAGTCTGTTAAAAGGGCTCTGCCGTCTCTTAAGCACGACTTACCGCTATGCTATCACAACCGTGTATGTCAACTTCGTTTTTGTTTCAAATTTATAGCACTTAACTAATTAATATCTAGTTTATTATTCAACGCTAAGTTTGAAATATTTCCAATAATATTTAAGATAATTCTATATTTAGTCTACAGCAATATTAATATCCAATGCTTTTAAACAAAAATCAATACCTTTAAGAATTACCTCAATATCAACTTTCATGTAAAAAAGCCAGAAAATTCACTAAGAGAAAGAAAGACTCGATTTTATGTTCGCTTCGCTGCATACTGTAATAGGTTGGGCTAGAAATTCTTGTTTGAATTTGATTTCCTGTATATTTTACCTTGTCTTGTCGCTTTTGATTGGTACATAAACCCCTTGATGCATGCACTCAATGATCTTTGGGCTATCCAATTTTTTAAGTTTTTAACACAAAAACGGGGATTTTGCGAATAGACTTGTGGCGCAAGACCAAATCACAAGCTGCATAACAAATTCCGTAGTCCCTTCAAAGGGATAGACAAAACCTCGTGTAAATTATTGATAACTTATTAACATACATAACCGTCTGTTGGCCCCAATAAACTTGCACATTTTCTTAAAATGACTAAAATGTCACATTAATTTCTCTTTTTCATAATATCGTGACCAATGGGATATGTATAGACTTCAGCAAACATTAACTAAAAGATTCAAATGGGCCCGGTATGCGGAGCATTGTAATTAGCCAGGTGTTTATCCCTCCACGATTCGGGTTGAGTAACAAAATACCCTCCTCTTTCACAATAACTAACCGTGTTACATTTGGATATAGGTCGGGACCCTAAGTTTACTTCTGAAAGCGCGGTAAATTTGAATACAAAATGAATTAAGCTAAAGTTACGGTTTTTAATTCTGCACACATTTGTTAGGTCAAAGCTTGACCAGCAACATTCGGACATGATGTTTGTTTGTCTTTCTTCCTTAGCGAATAAAATGAATGAAAAACATGGATAAAGGTTAATTGAACACCACTATAGAAATCAGATTTTATTTATTTGCGAATGAGGATCAGTATTTTTTGTTGCTTACCGTCAGTAAAAAAAGACGTCGTCTAAATCGGAGAGGTGAGTCTTTTCAACCGCGAGAATATACAATGGTCCTGCATTCCCAGATGAAAAGGATCTGAAGTTTTTTCTACACCGCATACCGAGCCTGTAATTGAATAATCTTTACGTCATTGTTGTGCTGAAGTCTGTGTATCTATTGTCACTGATATTGGGGAAAATAAATTGAAGTGACATTTTTATTCATTTCAATAAAATGTGCCAGTTTTATTTGCCGCAACAGACGGTTATATGATTTTTAATAATTTATTATGAATTTACACTGGTCCTGCCCTCCTCCCCTATGGGGACTACGAAACAACAGAATAGAAGGACATGCCCACAGTCTATATTAAGAGACAGAGATAGCATTTACCTGATTGATGAGCGGAATTGTGTTTATGGTGGTACAATCCTCATTAGTACATACTGATTCACACGTGTAGATGAAAATTCCTTAATTCAAAGATAAGTTTTATGATCAGGAAAAAACATCAAAAACATCATCGTCATATTTTCATCATCATCTATCATCATCAATCATCATCATCATCATCATCATCGTCATCGTCATCGTCACGTCGCGTCGTCGTCATCGTCATCGTCGTCATCATCTCATCATCTTCATCATCACATCACATCATTACTCTAATCTACTCACCGTCAATGCCCACACAACAATTCTAAAAGAAGTAGATCAAATGTAATAAACAAGCATGGAACCACATCAACGACTGCACTGTACGCCATACCTATAAAATAAAAGATATTCATACGGGAACTGAGGTATCGTGGACATGCAAGAATATTCGGGTCATTATTTAAGCATGAGCTTAAAATTGCTAACATTCCACTTTCTACATCGCGTATTCAGTAGTCTTCTAGAAGCCCCCCCCCCCCCACCTGCTCGATGAGTAGGTCATTTGAGTGCATTTGTCAGCACATATTACAATATTTTAAAATGTTTTTAAATATGTTTTGAGAAACGCTATTTTGCCTTTGGGAGCTGGTCATTTTTTACTCAGGGGTAGAGAATATCAACTTTTTTCTGCGAAAATTAAGTGTTCCCTTCGCTTCCGTTCAACATTTCGTATTCCCCGAGAGGACGGCGACCAGTCTCATTCAATAATAGCAACTCACCCAAATTATCTAAGAACTTACAGCAATACGAGTGCAAACCTTAATTATCCTGGACTCGTGTTAGGCACATTCATGTCTTCACGCACCAGGGACTTTAGGGAGAAAGATAAGCAATCACTGACCTCCCATCGGAAAAAAAAAAAAAAAAAAAAAAAAAAAAAAAAAAAAAAAAAAAAAAAAAAAAAAAAAAAAAAAAAAAAAAAAAAAAAAAAAAAAAAAAAAAAAAAAAAAAAAAAAAAAAAAAAAAAAAAAAAAAAAAAAAAAAAAAAAAAACAATGGAACCACTGAAGTGAATCTGGGTCAGAAGTGACCCAAAGTCCAGGCAGTGTGTTAAACCAATTTGGGTGCTTTGATGTGAGTCGCTCATGGGTGTTCCTACGACCCACATACGACCTTGTCCATTATTTACACAAATATCAGAAACAACTTTTACAGTGGGGTTGATTCTTCAACGGTTTTCGAATAAGAAACTGTTCCTTGACAACATATACAAATTAAGAATTTTTTCGTCAAGATTGAGGTTTTACGTGTTGAATGAATGGCGACGTCTAAAATTGGGATTTCTTGGCCTTCCTCCCCTCCCCATTTTATGAAATTTGTCCACTTAAAGTTCACTCTCTCCCTCTTTATTCGTATTACCCTGAACCCCTCCATTCGCCCTGACTTAAATAATGACCCCTGCCTTAAGTAAGATGTTCTTTGCTTCATAAATATAATACTAGGGTACTTGCAGAGGAGGTCAATAGGTTGTAACAGTTGACCGGTGTCAAAGTAATTATAGTACGCCGTACTCATAGTCCGGCTACAACGATAAAGTATAGAATAGGGCACTCGATCCAATTGACTCTTCACACAACATTCGTTTCACGCTTTATTCCGTTGTCTATGGAGCCCGGGCTTTGGTTCCCACAGACTATAATTATTTTCACACCGGATCCTATCAGACATGCTCTTCAGAGCAACTAGTAATAGAAAATTCAATAAAATAATGGCGTGACCTCAAAATAATTGCGACAGGAAAACCATTTGGGTGTTGTTATACTTAGAAATGATGAAGAATAACATATCAAAAGTCTAGACGTATAAGTAGCGGAGAACATGTATTTGCAGGGGGGACGGTTTGTACAGGAGGAAAATATAAAGTAGGTATAATTGTACTGAAATCTATAGCAACATTTTGGCCATGTCCTAAGGATTAAAAAGTATAGTTTGTAATAGGCAATAAAGGTTCAAGGGCATCCTGGGGTAAAATTTTCAGAATGCTCCGAATGTTTTCAAAATGGTCCCAAATTCTTCATGTAGTCCCATAGGACCAAGGAATATAATACTTGCACTCATTTTACCATTTGGTCATGTAATTAGAGGTCAAAATGCATATGTAACAATGGTCTACATATCCTATGGGGTCATTAATGCTTACCATCTAATTTGCATACTAAAATGATAAATGCATGGCAAATATTTTATGTTCTAGGATATGACCAGACAAACAATTCGAGACTAGTTTCGTAAAAATTGGGGCACTCTGAAAGGATTACACCAGGATGACCTGGAACCGTTATGAGCCTCTAATCCTGAAAATAATGACCATAGATATGGAAAACTATACCTTTAATCCTCATGACCAGATGAATAAGTTGGTGTACGTTTCAAAACAATTAGACCTCCTTTACATTGACCCCTGTACAAAATTTACCCATATTTTTACATGTTCCCCATTGTTGTTTTTTTGCTAGACTTTTGACACATTATTCTGTAACAATTTAGAAGTATGATAACAGCAAATTGTTTCTGTTGCAATTTTTAGGCCAAAAACTAAACTAAACTAATCACAATGTACTCCTCGCGTGCTTCGATGAGCAGATCAATACGACAATCAATTTTGAGAATATTTCCGTAAGGTTACCCCTCTCTGACCCCATTTTTTCTGACACACTTATAAATTCGGAAACCCTTCACGGAATAAACCGACTTTGTTTACTAGAATCTTTGGGAAAATTCTATGATTCTCTCCCAAATTCTAGACCTGTTAATTTACGGATCCATCATTATAGTTACCCCAATAATAACCTCTCTCTATCGTAAGTCCACTTTTGGACGACCCATATTGTAAAATGCACCTGAAGTGTTTTGTTCGGTTTTAGTTATTAGTCGGGGCCATATAAGTTCGAGTAGGATTTTAATGTTTACTTGCGGTTCTCTACGGGAACTTCTTTTATGATTGTGGAAAAAATGATGGTGCCCTTTTTTAGAGCGTGTGTTCACTATTTTGCATGTAAATTAAGAATCAAAATCGAAATATACCAGGACTCAATCAAATCAACTTTTAAGCTTGCTTCTATCCTTCTATAATAGAATGTTAAAAACAATGCAATGTTGCATTCGAGCAATATTCAAGATGGCGTCCAAAAATGGAAAATTATTGAACAATTGGCATGTTGGGCCAAAGTAGTCATTAAAATGAGGAAAAAACCACAAATAATTTCAAGGGCTACCAGAAAACACTATGCTTCAGATCCAGGATGGAAGGCAACAGTTCCACCAAAATGGCAAATTTGAGAATAAATTCACAGTTATATATAATAATTGTCTAGAAGAAACCACACAAAGCTGTTTTAAGGGCATCGTAAACTCTCGTCAAGCATATATTTAATATAATCTTACTTTATAGGCTCCACGATTTCAGCCAATACGGCTGACTTCAAATTTCGTTCCCCAATCTACAAAATTACCATCTGGTTAAATATTTATATATATTTATCTAGAAATAATGGTAAAAATACAAATTAAAGTATGAAACAGTAGACTTGACTATTAAAAACTCATGTATGGTATTGTTTGGATGTTAGCATACTTAAATAAAAAGTGATGGTTTTGTGTCTTCCGTTAATGGTGCAACGAGAGATTAGGGCATCCATATATAGTGTTAGACGTATTGATTTCATATAGATTCAGACATAATAGCATCTCCTCCCTTGATTAGCTACAGAAAGCCTTGGAAGTGAAAACAAAAGACGATTTTATTTGCTTAATTTCAATTTAAAACGGGCATGAATTGGATTTGCTCCTATAGTAAATTAGAAGTGTCACAGTTTTGTACCAGAAGATAAGTTCCAGCTTAATCCTTACATGGGGATATTGTGATAGAAAGCTTTACCATTGTGCTCAGAATCAGAATTTTAATATTTTTGAGGGAGACCTGTTACGTGCAATCTCTCGTTGCATCGTACGTTCTCTAAACCTATAACAATATTGCCATATATTTTGCTGTTTGTTAACCAAACACCGTGAATTTTGAAGCGGCAATGCACATCTTCAGAAATATCAATTTTCTTCAATTTGCACCCAAATGATAGCATAGGCTATTGGGAAGAATAAAGATATATTTTACACATAAAAATAACTTGCCCAACAGATAAGGACGTTAACAAGAGGCCAAAAGACATCCGGAATGTGTAGGCTAACTTTATGTTTGCGTAACTTTAATTCAACAATTGTGTCGTTACTCATTGATATTAAAACACAAAGGTCACAGACCGGTCAAGCAAAAAGGTGCAGCCGATGGGAATTAACTCGGATGGTGTTGCTTGCGGCTTAATAATTTCAAGTGAAGGGTCATTTATCATAACAAGCTTTAACAACCATGCAAAAATAACAATTTGAAAATCAAGAGGGGGCCCACTATTTTTCAAATGTGCCAGTGTCTCTTTAACCTGATAAATTAATTATAAAAAAACATATAAAATATCTAGCTATCAAAACCTGTCTCATACTTAATTTACTTTTATAATAAAATAATTTCTGGATGATATTATAAATCGGAATTACAGACGCAGAATTAGTGTGTAATTTTGCAGGTTTGACACCACACATTCCTAAACGGCAGCCTTAAAGATATCTCACACTTAAATATTACACATTTTATATATTGTTGGATAATATAACCAAATATTACATATAATATGGTAATTGTGATGGTTATCTTTAAGACGTCCGTTTTGGACGCCATGTTGAATTGAATTTAAAGAACTATCAAGCTGGAAATGCCAGATAAGGTTCTGATGGTCAAGGAATATACCCCACCCTTTCATTGAAACCTACAGGGTGCCTGAACGTTTTCTATGAGTGATTATGACGTCATATTTCATTTCATAAATACAATACCTTACAAATGCTCATTAAAATCGGCACCAGCAATTATTGATAAAGCGGTTAATGCATATTCGAATGCGATAGGAATTCGAAAATAAACCCATTGGAACCATTCTTCTTACATATGTACATATGGCCCTGAACGGGGCGAAACTATGTGATTCCTGATAACCCATAGCCCAACTACTCCCCATTAAAATCAGGGAAAAGACATTATTACATACAAACAATAATTATACAAAATTTGTTTTAAATTGGTAAAATTAAGTGACATTAAAGACAACAAAATTCTAAACGAAATACAATTAAACTACTTATTCCTTACAGATTGACCCAAGGGAAGGAGAGTATAGTCAATATCAATTTATGAAAATAGCACCACGCAATTCTGAATCACTAGGTTAAAAACACATTCCCCGGACCCGTGCTAGGCATTCCCTGGGCCTCTCACACCAGGGATTCTAGCAGTAAAGATTGACCTGATAGTAGCATGATGCCAGTACAATCATAGGCCAGACCAGATGGGGTTACTTTCAATGAAAAAACAGCCGCCTCGAGACGAGACACTATGTCCAGAAATCAAGGGCAGGTTCCGACGAATTTCCTATGTCTCGCTAATGTTAGAAATGGTTCAGCTTTCAATACTCTAAAACAATGAAAACGCTGAACCAGTCTGTGTTAGAAAGAGCCCAAGTCCGGGGGAAGTGTTTCAAAAATGAAAATTGGGGATGGCATATATCCAGGTAGAGGGCGGAACATATTTGGACGGCCATTTTTATATGGGTATCTATATATATGTTATTGTGTCACCGAATTAAATGAGAATGTTTGATGAACAACAAACAGCTAGGAGGAAGCCATATTGAAATTCAAGTGGCTTCCCAAAATCGTATAATTGTACTTCTCGTATCAATGTCTCTTTGCCATCCCCGCAGGTGTGATACAGAACAACATGGCTGTCTAGCTCACGCACTAAATGTGTATTGGGCCATTCTTCGAGATGTCACACACGTGACCAAACTTTATTTGTCTCCCATGACAAAAAACAAATAATCTAGCGAAAGTGGAAACATGTGTGGGTTAGGGGGCAAATAAAGTTTCGGGCACGTGTGTGACATCATGAAGAATGGCCCATTTGTCGTTCTGTAAGTAAAATAGTAATGGTCGAGTCCAGTGTGCACATTATACCAACCAGACAATACAGATAATATTTATAAATTATTTATTAAAAAAATGGCAAGATTGGCGGCACTTCAGTAGACCAGTTGTTTTAAAGGTTAAAATTAAAACCAATAAAGCAGAATCCAGTGTAAAAAAGTGAGCGCGTTTTAATATGAGATACACAAATAGAACAAAGCAAAAAAAAAATGGCCCATAAGAGGGACCCCTGACACGCTAAGTATTAATATTAGTATTTAGTGCCCCAGTTTTTTAATTAAAGTCACTATCAGTGATTTCCTCAATCAGAAAATCGGCCGAGAAAATATCAAATCCAAAAATTTGCGCATGTCTGTAAAAAGGAAAGGTTATCCTAAATGTGATAAGACCAAATAACTATTAACAACCAAACATCAAGGTCAGAAGCGTTATGCATTACTGTTCGTACGGAACCTTTCTACAACACGTACTTGAAGGGAATTCATATCGTTGAAAAATGCCGTTTTCTTCCTTGTATCAATTTTTGCAGTGGAAAAACAATTATGAGAATTCTACAGATGTATCCTTCACTTTAACACTTAATCTGCCAAGGGAGGGGTAGGGGGGGTCCATAGTACTCATTGATTTTTTTTTTTGCCATTGATCGTATGCAATCAATTTTTCCAAAGGTAGTTTTTGCTAAGGTCTGATTTATGAATACGACTTCTCCTGATACTAAAAAAAATTCAATCCGCCCAGGCGCATTAGAATAATTAGGTTGGGTCCCTAGGAACCCCCCTCCCGGGCGCTAATGGTAAGTGAAAAAATCAAGATTTTTACGAATTAAAAAATTTAAAGTAATTCAATCTAGTTTATTTGCTTAGATTTACGTAGGAGGCCTAATTAATAATTAATAATACTTAAATGCAGAATAACCTTTTATAATTATGCTGATAGCATCAATTTATTTGTCAAGACGTCTCGTACTGTGTAAAGTCTATTGGAAAAACCAAGGTGATTTTAAAGTTTATGAGAAAACAATACAAGATGGTATCATTTGGCATATTTGCAATGATTCTTAATTGGTAATTCTAGAGTAGATATAATGAATTATTTGGTTCAAAACCTTACATTGGATTTGCTGAGGATGGAAATGTGCGAACCACTCTTTTTCTGAGAGTGACAATTTCAATTGGCCATAGGTCATAGGTCAAAGTTCGGATTTTCATTTTTATTGTGGGTATGTGGTTCTTACGTGACCCCAATTTACTTGTGTTAGTGTCATGATCAAACTCCCATGGGAAAGTGGTTATCTGGGTTGGGTCCCTAGCAACCCCCCCCCCCCTTGGGCACTAACGGAAGTTTTTCAAATTAGCTTGGGCACTTAATAAGGCCGACTCAGAGATTTCCTGAGGAGGGCGCCCTCAATTTCCAAAAAATCGTGTTTTTTGCATGTACATAATGCTTGTCCATATACTAATCACTGTGTGAAATTGCTAAGCTTAAATCGAATTCCTTCATATAGAAAATCACAACTTTGTTATAAAATTCCGGATCCGGAATTTTTGTTATACACAGTATCTTATGGGACGTAATACTACACATAAATGTTTACTGCATCAAAACGAAAAATCTGATTCATCTCAAATTTCGGAATTGTGCATTTTAGGTTACTATCTTTAGTTCTAGTTGACTATTTTTCATTATTACACAAAAAAATAATATTTCGAAATCTCTGAGTCAGACTTTAAGTGTTAAAGACAAAATCAGTGATCTACACTT
The DNA here is from genome assembly GCA_023653785.1 of Ophioderma brevispina. NCBI lineage: Eukaryota > Metazoa > Echinodermata > Ophiuroidea > Amphilepidida > Ophiodermatidae > Ophioderma > Ophioderma brevispina. The sequence continues at coordinate 19,357 of JAMKCH010023390.1, forward strand.
GAGTCAGATTATTTGATATTGCTGGAATATCTTCAAAGTGAAGATAAGTCTATAGAATTATCATATTTTTTTCAACTGAAGAATTGAGAGAAAAGTAAGCGGCAGTGTTGTTCAATTACGTGTTGTAGTAAGCGTCCGCACGGACAGTATTGATGAAAATGTCCAATTGTGGTCCTTATTAGGTTGCTTTTGGTCTTATCATTTGTAGTTCTTACAGACATGCAAAAATCTAATTTTTTATGATTTTTTTCGATTTTCGGATTTAGCAAATTACTCCTAGTGCCTTAAGCTATCCCTGCAAATCTAAAATATTTTGACTTTTTTCCGATGCATCATTGATATTGTCTTTAAAATTCGAACGCCGGGTTTCTAATAGCAACCAAAAACATATTACTGTTGTCAATTATGCCGTATCAAATATCGCATTTCAATTCCGTGATGTCCATGCCGTCTCACCTAGCAACTAGTTATATCAGCTTATCTCATAATTGGATCTTATTATATTATTTATCATTGTATTAAAAAAACCTTTGCATTGCTAGCGAATAATATAGGTTGCTCTTCAAGATATAATAATACAAAGGACAATGTAAATTCTTAAATAATAATGAAGTACCTGCTTATTGCATGA
>JAMKCH010023391.1:0-125545 GCA_023653785.1 Ophioderma brevispina
TTTAGAGTTAGCTTTTTATATCTAGATAAGGATGTTAACCCCAGATACGGATCGTTATTTTGGGTTCAGCTTTGTTAACCCAAAATAACGACTGTTAACCTAAGATAAGGTTTGTGAACCCCAGATAACGCTCGTATTAGAGTTAAGCTTTCTTATCTCCAGATAAGGCATTGTTAACCCCAGATAAGGCGCGTTCAACGGGGTTCAGCTTTGTTATCTTTCGGTTCAGAATCGTTAACCCAGATAGATAAGGTTTCCTTATACTGGGTTAACGATCGTTATCTAGGGTTAAGGCGAAAGTGACACACTTGATCTTCCATACACGCCTGGTACTGGTCTTTACAGAGTCTGCATAAATCATTATTTTATGGCATAAAACTCACTGCCACATTCCAACGAGTGCAATCAATGATGGCATAACCATCAATCGGGATGGTTAGGAATGCTAGTGGTATTAAGTGTTGAGTCAATGGTTAGTGTTTTGGAAGAAGTACGTGTTATTTTACAATTGTGGCTCTTCTTTCACGCAAAACCAAATTCCCCGGTATCCCAGGGCACAAGCCACAATAAATCAATAATATAAACATCACGATCATATGGTGATCAGATTACAAAGGATTAAAATTCCACCAGGTTAAGATTAAAATCCAGAGGTAAGCAGTGCTCGCTAGTGATATTCAGTTTGATTGTTGGTCCAGTTTCAGGCTTGCTCACCCTCCTCTGAGAAGTCTTAAATCCCTTATTACTATACGAGAAGGGAGAAACAATTGTGGCATAAGCGAATGAAGTGCCTGGTTCGATCTGTGATCGGATTTCGACCATGCGGTACAGCTGTAGACTCAAGAAAAATCCCGACCTGATGGGGGTGTGGGGGTGAGTTCTCATGAAACATAATTAAATATAAAGTATGAGCAAGAACTATCACATACAAAATCCAATAAAACTAATTGGGAATGAGGGCCCAGTGGTCCATGGATAAAGTGCCCGACCCGCACCCGAAAGGTTTGTGAGTTCGAGCCCCACTGAGATCCAATGTGTTTTTGCCCTTGAGCAAGGCGCTTACCTCAATTACTCCTCCTCTACCCAGGTGTATAAATGGGTACCGGGGTCATCATATAATACGTGTCCGTGTGACGGGTGTTCCTAACACCCATCTGTCTATTGTGTTCTCCATTAGTGCTGTATGCATCATTTGTTCAGCACTATACCAAATGGCCTCGTCTACAAGGTCAAGGTTTATTACGAATGTTGACATGGTATACCTAGGACACTCTCTCATGGGGGACTTTCAATTTCGTTACACCGGATTATTCAATGTTGGGAAGGTAAAGAGACTCGCTGTAGAGGAGTTGCAGCAATCCCCCTACAGCAAATTATATGGTGGAGTCTGCCCAATCGCTTCGAAATAGATGGGCACTCCGTTCCTGTGTGTAAACAGGGTCGTCCCCTTTACTTTTTTTCGGCAAGTTATGATGTTGTCAGTATAGCCTAAAAATATTTCCTTGAATCCTTGATGCATCCATCCCATTTATTGTAAAATATGTAAATATTGGCGGTCACACGGGTTTCGCGATCACCTGCGCTATGAATGACTCAGGTTTGCGGTTCCTTTGACCTTGACTGACCCATGATGACCTTGCCGTGACTTTTAATATTTTCGGCTGATACACAAAGTTAACCCCTTGACATGGAATGACCCCTCATGACCTTATTGTGACCTTTAACATTTCGGCATCAACAATCGAACCCACCCACCCGTTTCTTCTGGATACAAAAACCAAGACAAACTCGGTCTTTGGGCACCCAGCCACCAAGTTCAGGAACGTGTGACCTCGGCTCCGGAGTAAAACCACGTTTAACCTCCATGCCATTGAATGACCCCTAATGACTTGTTGTGACCTTAACATTTTCGGCCTCAAAACAATCGACCCCACCCACCCAGTTCTTGTGGATTCACCAGTGTTTACCCACTTGACCTCCTTGACTTTGAATGACCCTGATGACCTTGTCATAACCATAAAACATTTTCGGCCTCAACAATCGACCCCACCTCCAAGGTTCATTTCCATACACCCACGTTTATCCCATTTGACAGGCTTTGATCTTGAATGACCCGATGACCTTGATCCAAAACCAATACAAACTCGGTCTTTGGCGGTCAAAGGGCACCCACCCACCAATGTTTCAGGAACGTGCGCCCTCGGTCTTCGAGAACCAACGTTTTTTACCTCCAATGACTTGAATGACCCCTAATGACCTTTGGTTGTGAGCCTTAACCATTTTCGGCAATCAACAATCGACCCCACCCACCAATTTCTTCTGGATTCCACCAATGTTTACCCCCACTTGACCTGCCTTGATTACTTTGAATGAACCCTGATGACCTTGTCTGACCATAAACTTTTGAGCAAAAACAATCGACCCCGAACCTCCAGTTTCATGTCCATACACCAACGTTATAACCCATAGTTGGATTGACCTGCTGTTGACCTTGAATTACCCCGATGACCTTTGATCCACAAAACCAATTACAACTCGGTCTTTGGGCGGTCAAAGTGCACCCACCCAATGACGTAAAATTAAAATCGCATTCCACCAACTCCTTGTTTGAATGACCCTGATGACCTTGTAGTGACCTTACAACTTTCGGCATCAACAATCAACTCCAGATAATGAACACAAAAAAGGTTGTTGTACCCAATGGGTCCATGGGTCAGTGAATGTGTGCGTAGTGTAATCGACCAATTTGGTGACCTATTTGTTCATAAATAAACGAAATATTTCCAGTTCTTTAAAGGTCCATGGCCCGGATCGCTAATAACCTCGTCCCCAGAAGCCCCAGATGTTACGGAAGTGGGTCACATTTTGGTATCAGAAGAAAGCATACATTTTTCTCCTTTAGCCTGTGAAATATTAGGGCCAAGGATGTTTGGTTGGAATTATGAGCGAAAATGGCCCACTTTGTCGAACAATATTAATCTTACACAGTACTCTATGGGGCTTACCAAATCGCATTTTTAGCTCTCACATCAAAACGGATTGAAATATCGGCGCGAAAACTTCACAATGGGGTTTTTGGGGTGAAGGACCAAATCTCAAGATGAAAATTTCATATCCATCAAATCAGCACACCTTTAATTTCATTGAGTGGTAATGAGAAAAATACAAGCTTTCCCCCCCCCCCCCCCGATGCCAAAATCTTAAATATGATAGGTAGGGGTTATGGCACCGATCAGGCCACACACCTTAACATGGAGTCTCAATCAATAAATCAAGTGTACAAGTAAATTATTTAAAACTAGAAAAAACATTGCAAGTCAATATGATCATTATTGTATTACTCAAATTGGAAATGAGGTATTTGATAGATGATAGTTATAAATGTTGTAAAACTTTATTATCATGTTTTGAAATATTAATCAAGGTCATTCATGAAAATACACCAGACATGCTCTGTAACAAGACTTGCATCTGTTGCTTAGCGATGAGGTTTGGATAATCTTTCAGACTAAAAGATTCAGCAGTTACACAGTATCATATAGTCTGTAAACTCAACACATTCATAGTGGTCTGGTAGTTAAAGGTTAACTTCTTTAGTTGCTTGGATACATCGCCCAGCCAACATATCAAAAAAAAAAAAAAGGATCCACTCGATATTCCGAAAATCTGTTTTTAGCATTCACTTTTCTGAATCCTTAAAAGGGTTTCGCTATTCCAAAAAATAGGGTTTGCTATTCTGAATATTAAAAAGGGTTTGCTATTCCAAATTTTAAAAATCAGAATAGCAAACCTTTGGAATAATGAACATTCGGAATGACAAACCTTTGGAATATCGAAATACCCCAGAAAAAGGTAGCCGAAGTCGTAAAAACAAAAAATGGGAGTATGGTGCTTTCATCTTCCTTTAGTCTGTGAAGTCGGTGTGTGATATGCAAAAGTCACAGCATTAAATTGCGACTGTTAATCAAGCGCTAACGTACGCAATTGCGCATTAATAGGTGGTGCAAAAATATGCACGCAACATGGCGAACACCTGCATGTCACTGAGCCGAGAAAGGTAAATGGAGTAAAGGAAATATCCATGTATGTGAATGTCAGTTTGGTTTGATTATCACTCCGAGGTCTAGGACCTCTTATTGGCTCATTACATTTTTCAAACTGATTAACCCTCTGAGTAACCCAATCAAAATTGTCCTATATCTACATTTACGTTTTTCCCACCATCACTGATTGGTTAATTACATCTTATTACACTATGAATGACCAATCAAACTGGCCAGGAGCCACCAGGGGTTAAAGAATTAGTCAGGGACAGAATTAGCCAACCAATTGCGCGTATGTCAAGGTTTGTCAATCAGCGCAGCGTGGACTGTGATTGGTTTGAATATGGGCGGGGCATGTTCGAACAAAATATGATTTAAATGTTCAAAACATGCCCTATTTGAATCAGGGTTTGACGCACGGACACAATAATTCATGTAACTTAAGTAAATTAAACTTACTGTTTCAATAAGTTTGAAATCTTCACAGATTATTCTTCATGGCTGACATTTGTTCTGCACTGTCAAATTACGTCAGACGCCCAAGTGGTCACCTTATTCTGTCCATGACTAATAGTTCTCAAAGTAAATTGTGTGTGAATACAAGGTCACAAGAAGAACAATAAGCTGCCAATTGTTCAGAAATTCCAATTCAAAGAGGACTTTATGCCAAGTCTTAGGTCAGAGGCTCTTGAAATGGCTCTACAGTCACCTGAAGAACCATTTCAAGAGCCACGGACACAAGAAAGATGTGTGGCAACACACAAATGTATCACATGGCAGCTATTGTACTTACAACCTTCTACGAAAGGGTGATATATGTGAGATGATCAAATGAATGAGTCGACTAATATTGCTTTGAATTACAGAACAAATGGGGTGAAAATTCTTGTTTTTCATTGTTCTGGAAAGGCAAGGAATTAATCATATCCATGGAACCAGATGTCCAATTGTTATGGGGTTTGATTCAAAATGTAGCATTTTGGAATGGGGAAGTAGCTTGAATTAATATCATAGTCACATATTTTTTTTTTTTTTTTTTTTTTAATTGTTTCTTTTTAAATATAAAAAGAATTTGATTCCCATGATCTAACCTGAGAGCTCCCAAATACCACCTGGGCACTCTAGCATTAAGCAAACAAGTTAGTATTGAGGTATCGAAGCACAAGACTTGTCTATATGCCAAAATCACATTTCTTAACACTTCTCTTGAGACAGATGTGAAATAATATTTTTAATTGGCAAATTATATACACAAACATGATAAAAAAATTCTCAGTTCTCAAAAGTTTCTTACATTTTATTCTTTCCTTGAGGTGGCCAACAAAAATTGGGAACAATCATTCCTTAACTGGGATTTGAACCCAGGACCTCTCTAATACTTGTTTGGTTTGTTCTGTAAAATATGCAAATGAAAGACAAAAAAAAACCCCACCTGTATATTAGTGGCTGCTCGTGTGATCTGGAACCACAAGTTAAAGAGCCACAAGGACATTTCCAGAAAAGTGGGCCCCCACTCGAAACCCTTTTTTTTTTTGCATATTTAGAAGGCTTACCAATGTATATATAGTCTATCAAATTACAAGGGTTCCTAAGCACCCCCTCAAAACTAAATTCTAAAGTGATTTTTAGCATCTCTAAAAAATCTTCTTAAAGAATTTTGATGTTACAAAAATCAAATATTGTCCCAAGGGATCCGTTTGGCAGCCATAACTTTGTTCGATCCCGAGTTTGAGGGCTACGTCATGATGAGACTCTGCATTCGCTCAAGCATTGTGCCGCCTTTGTTCGCGGGCATAATTGCTGCAATTCCAAGTTGATGCGTGCATTTTTAGGGTGAGAAACATAACATGCACAGTGACGTCATCCCCATCAAGAGTATAAAGAGTGGTCATATGAAGTGAATTGATTTAGGTGATTTGTCTCATCATAAGGAATCAGAAAATATATACTTTGGCATTTTTGTGATGTTCAGTTACAGAGATATGGGTGAAAATATAAGGTCATTGAACTTTTGATTGGTCATTTTATAGGGAGACAAACTTTCAAAATGCATATCTTCACAAAATTGCTGTTGTTGGTATGAGCATGAGCAATCCAGAAAAAAAAGTTTGTACTATCTAAGATGTTTTTTTAGGTGGTAAAATTTGGTTTAAATTTACCTCTGGTCAAATTCATAGGTACTACTTGTATCTTTTCTAAAAATAAACCAAAATAGAAGATCCTAAATCGTGGAAACTGTACATTTCCAGATTGCTCATGCACATACCAACAATTTTAAACCAATTTTGAAAATGTGGCATATCTCATATACATTATACACTTCAGTTCCGGCAAGAGAATTGTGGCCAGTGTGAAATGTACTTGCCACGTAAAAGTACTCAGTGTACGTGCTTGCAGCTCATTTTGATGCTGCATAAATATGCACATACATTGGTGCCACGTTGCTCCATGTGTAGCGAGTGTTCCACTCTGGCCAAAATTTATTTGCGGAACTGTAAGGCGAATTATAAATAGCGCATGGTCAGACCAGAAGCTTTAATATAATTTTATGGTTAAAGGTCAAAGGAAATGCAAATAGAAGTGATGTGGTTTGTGTCAAGTCTACAAGGAGGGACCAGAAAGCATTCAATATTTGGGTTGGTGATATCATCATTTGTGGTACCATTGACTATTAGAAAATTCCAGGTGACTGGTGTGAATCTATTCATGACACTGACTGATAATCAATAGTTTCACAAATGATGTCACTGGTAGTGTATTCTTTTTCTAGCCCTGATTATTACAATGGAATGTCCCACAAAGATTTGGATTGGGTTCATATCATTTCCTGGGACCTTTAATATAATTCTGTTTTTCCATGAAACCATTTGATATGTGCTCAATAATTATTTTGTAGCGTATATTGCATGTTTTTTTTTTTTGTATGGCATCTCCTTAAGCTCTATATTTTGTTCATCACCTAATTAGCCAAATTTGTCGGCTTTTATTTATCCGTGCGTAAAAGTAATTCCGTTTTACACGCGCAACTCTTGCCACAAGCGTGCGCCGCGAGAACATCACAATGCATCTGCTGTGGTAGTGTTGCTTGAATTGCAGCTGCGCTCGCACTAGCATTCTATTCAGTCACAGTTGTGAAGTCTGCCTATTTGGGGATTACATCGTAATAGGTCCTCTTCAGCTCAACCACCATTCTTAAGACCATGTTGCTGATTGGCTAAAATATCATATTAAAGCAATAAAGAATAATGGCACATTTTTTGAAGAGTGCCCCCAATTTTCAAAAGTTGATATTTTGGCACAGTTACGTTGGCAATTGTCTAGGAACTATACCTGCGAACGAGAATGCTAAGAAATGCATATTTATCATAAAATCAGCGATTCTGTAATTAGAACTGGGACCCCAGATTTGGACCTTAACGGCATAGCTGGAAATGCCTACGTTTATGTCCGTCCATGATGAAATAGTGCCACCTCGAGAGATAACCTCTACCTTGACTTGCTGAACCAATAAAACAACTAATGGATGAGCATAGACACGTACATGGCGCTATTTCCCGGCTATTTCACATTGGAAGGCCGTTTCCAGCAGCCGTTAAATTATTATCGGGATCCCCGATAATAATTATTCTAATTACAAAATTCTTTCGTTTGTGACACAGACATTTTCGAGCTTAACCATTCACAGGTATAGTTTTCTAGCCAGTTACCAATGCATCCGTGTAAAAATCTCAATTTTTTTAAATTGGGGGCGCTCTTCAAAAAAATTTGCTAATATTGCTTTAAGTTCCAATGTGACCAATCAACACTTAGTTCTCATGGATGCATACGAGCTGCTAATTTAGAACTGAGCAAACTATAGCACAGTTTACTCAGACTACGGATAATATCGAGAACAATTCTACAGGTTTTCTAATTCCTTGAAAGGGTGATATTTAATTGATTCTTTCATGACTATTCACATCATCTTAATTTCAAATCATATTAAAACTTTTGTCTACTTGTGACCATATAAATAGGAAACTATCTAAAGTACCTAAAGTACAGAATTCAGATAATAAACTTAACAGGTTGCACAACATATTTATAGCCAGGGCTCCAGCCAGCCCGATTCTTGATTTTTTACACAATATTGTAACTTTCCGAATATGTAAGAGCACAAAATACTTAATCTGTGGAAATAATTTCTTTTTTCAAAGAGGCAGGAATCAATCTTTTTGCAGCAATTTTTTGTGTGAATTTAACCCATTTTCCATATACTGCCTTGAAAAGAAATCGATGTGTCGATAATTTTTTTGCAAACTAAAGGCTCTCAACAAATGCATGAAAATATATTTCATTTGTGTTACAGAAGGGTTGCACTGACACCAATTGACAGTCAGTAGAGAGATAAAGCCAACTTTGTTAATGTTGAATTGAGAATACCAAAAATATTCTATTATGAGTTGATATTCCATAATTTTGGTAAAGGTCACTTCAGTTCCAAAATGGGGGAAAACAAGGATGTCGAGTGTGCATACGTGGCATTCCCCCTGAAACATTTTTCTCCAAAAGATCAAATATAAAATGAATGAAACCGTCATTATAAAACAAAAAATATTGAACGGAAAATCAGTAATTTGTGTGTTTTCAGTTCAGTAGGTGTTACTATAAATGGTACACATACATCCCATTAACGTTATCATGTGAAGGAGGTCCAATTCTACTCAATACACGGCAATGCAGTGAAAATGGATGAAAACCATCCGACTCAACACAGCAGCGGTACAATGCAATTTGAACTATGTTGTTGCTGCATTTAGTCGGAGATGTGCGTCCATTAGTAAGTAGGAATGTGACCTTACTGAATTTGCACATTTTTGGCCCATACTACAAAATTCACAAGGCTGTTTGACCTTTGACCTCTTCATACAGCACCACACTGATAATTTGCTTTTAGTTTTAACAAAAGTGAAGAATTCCACTATGTATCGTTATCATAATTTAAAAAAAAAATGTTTCCAGTAGGTAGCCAAATAACTAATGTACAATGTTTTTTTTTTAATTTTTGAAAAGAGATTTCTCCAGAAATGCCTCAATTTTACACAGGTCCTGGTGCACAATATCACGCTTAAAAATCTTGGATATTCACAGGTAAAGGCTTTTTGATCTCAAGTCGTAATTTTTTTATGCGCACGTATAAAAAATTCCAGAATCGGATAAAATGTACTGCCTTGTCTTTAATACACGGATTTCAAACCAGCCACTTTCAGGTTATGTTTGCATATCTATGACAGTAACAAAAATACCAAAATATGAATTTTGATGATTTTTTCCCCGATGTTACAGATTCAGCAAATCGCTGATTTAACATCCCTTTGAAGTTTGATGAAATTTTGAGACATCTCTGAGACAATTGTTTGTGTAAACAAATTTTTCTCAGTTTTTAAAACATGAAATGCAGTTAAAATGGCTCCTAAATCAAAATGCTCCGAGCCTACTGGAAACAAACTTTTTTTTCTTTTGGCCCTATCACAATACTGAACTTGCTTCTTTTTTTACCATAACTTAATATTCTCAAGGCTGTCTGAATGTTGTACTCCTCTGTAGTTGAATTTATTTGCTACAGGTTTTGAGGGCGAGGAAATTTGGCAAGGTACTTCAATATACTGTGAATCCCTGCAGACATTGAGAAAAAAAAATACTATTCACTTGCACAAAAACATCCGACTCATATGTAGTACAGATTCACTAAATATGGAAAATTCAGAAATGATATAGCATTTTGTTAATCACTGCGCCAAGCGGAACTATTCTAATCAACAACAATCACCAAACACCAATGTCACCAAAACACAACACATAACGGGAACATTTTCAAACCCGAACCACTATCATAGGCATGGTACAATGTGGTATTATATACATTCTCTCTTCTCCATTCAGTTAAAATCATGTCATTTTAGAATTATGGTATTGATATAAAACAAGGCTTTTCACAATAAGCATCCAGTTGATTGAATTTGCGATCTGCAGATTTCAAATCAGTTACCAAATACATTACAATACTTTGCCAACTCTGAAACATACAGTATTGTGTCTATTCAAAAAACACACAGACATCTGCTATGCACTTGCTTAAGAGACTATACACCATGTTGAATTTCTTTAACTCGGTAAATTTCAAGACAGAAAACGTTTAATTTCTGTGTGCAAATAAGTGACAAGCTAGTTCACTTTTATAGAGATGGTCATGAATGTACCATAGCATTAAAAAACCACTGATGACCACTGTTGTAAGGACTGAAAGCATTTCATGAAAAAGCAGCTCATTAAATCTTTCAGTTAGAAAATGTTACACTGAAATCTAGGTATTATCATGCGTACACATGTAGTAAATGGTTTAGTCTTTAAAAAAATGCTGATTGATCATAAATTTGATAAACCTGCTCATTGTGAAAAGCTCTATCGTCTCCTTGATGACCCTAAATTTACAAAACGGATAAAGCCAAACTCGGCTGTCACAACCTAAGTCATTAATCAACACATAGGTGTGTTTTGTCAAATTTCTGAAATGCTAATGGTATAGTCTATAGCGTTTCCATGGCACCATGGAAATGAGTGATGTCATCAATTCAATTTTAAAAGCAATATCAAAGACTACTTTTTTAACCAGCAATGAAAGTGAGTTTCTGAACACAAAATGAGTGGCAAATTGACCTTGCTAGTTGTGGTATATCGCAATTAATGTGTGCTCCTCTTATATTATCCTTCCGAAACAACCTTTCAATGTCTCTAAGTATTCTGCAACTTAGGTTATTGAAAAGTGCACAATAAGGGGAAAAATTGTTTGCTCGTCCTGTGACGACTGTTTTGTAGACGGGAAAAAAGTTTGTACTGTGCAAAGAGATGCCAGCCACACTTTTCAAAATTCCAGTGGAAACATTTTTTTTCCAGAATTTTCAGTTTAATTACACCAAAATAAAATGCAAATATCAAAACAGTTTCTTAAAACTTCCACATGAAAAATGAATGAAAAATCTTAAACTGCCATAATTTAAGATTTTGCAGCATGGGCTATGATTTTCAAAAAACAGAATAAAAGTATTAAGGTGCAACGAGAGATTTCACATATCAGGTGTTCCTAAAAAAATAAAAGTACTGATTTTTTGCCCCTTGATGTAAAGCTTTCCATCAAAAAACATCAAACCCCATCTGAAAGGATTAAGCTGAGAAACGTTTCTTGGTACAAAAATTGTGAAATTTCTAATTTCGATAGGAGCATATAAAAATTCAACTATGTTTTATATTTGAAAAATAAAGCAATCAAAGTACCTTTTTTATCTCTTTAAGACATTCTGTAGCCAAGTACAACGTAAGAAATCTATCATGTCTAATCTATATGGAAATACTAATATGGACAAAATATTTGGGTGTCACAAAATCTCTCGTTGACTTTAATTTTGCATTCTTGGCTTTCGCCTCTCTATATGCATAGAATAAAATGTGTGGGCTGCCAGGGTTACCTTTTAGATTGACCTTTTTGGTAGCAACAGCCGTACATAGCTGGCAGCCCACAAATGTTTTCCGACTGCCGACCTCATCCCAGGAGGACAAGCAAACAATTTTTGTTTTGGCCTAGCACATACGCCAAACACCATATAAGCAAACACACCCTTATGTCAAGAAAACACCACATGCCAATGAATTCCATGTATGCCATGATAACTCATGTATACCAAGGAAACACATGTTCTGGTTTGAAAATGTTCTGATACATCCACTGTACAAAAAGCTGCAATTTTGGACATACTTTGTACATTCTTAATTATGTTCCCTGTACATTTTTCTCATTTTTCTTTCCTAAATCTCATCAATATCAAAATACAATCTGAGAGTGAAAAACTAATTGAAATCACTATACAACAAACATGTAAGAGTTATTAAAATGACCGATACATGTAGAACACATCTTTCACTCTAATGGAAACCCATGTTCATGTTCTTATGACACACAATGACTTCTGCCAATGACTATCACCTTGACTTCAATTCTTAAAGAGACACCAGGACATATCCAGAAAGCGTCCCCAATTTTTTTCGAACCCAGGGTTTTTTTGTTGCATATTTGGAATGCTTACCAATGTATTACATCACACCTGAAATGAATAAGCCAAATACGCCGTCGTTATGTAACAAGATTATTAAGATGATTTGTCGTGCACGACAGAAAATCAAAGCATGTGATTAAAATATACAGCATTTTGAAGTTCTTGTTTCTCAACATCCCATGCAAATTTTATCCCTTGCTACTTGTTCTCAAATGCATTGTACTTCACAGCAAACAATGAAGTGCAGTGCAATGCATTATGGAATTTGCTTAAACACTCATCTGCTGCACACCTGTTCTTATGGTTACTATAAAACATCAAGGAGTTCTCAATTTCATGGGTTCCCCTCAATGGCACTCGTAATAAATTTGTGCACATACTCCTGAAAGCGCTTGAAGGATTCACGCAATTTCCTGCGATTGGTTCATTTTTGGTCATTTGGCGATATTTGCCCAGTGGTTTGCATTGGTAGCATAACTGAGGTGCGTAGCAGGAGATAAAAACTCCTGGATAGCGATGTAGTCGAGGGTATACGCCTGTATATGCCGTATAAAAATTATAGCACTTTTTTCATATACGCACATATTTAAGCGAAAAATAGTAATTAGGCTATATACACAGCTGTTTGAAAGTCTCATTTATTGTGACAAAACCAGAATAAAACAAAAAATATCGCTGGTGACACAGTTTTGATAACTGATTTAGAATACATAGTGCACTAACTATAGTGCTTCCATCTTCCTCGAGTCAGTGACGTCAGTGTGTAATGCATTATTCGCAGCATTAAATCGCGAGCATTGATTCAAAGTGCCGACCTATGCACGCGCGCGTACAAAGGCGGTGCGAAAATATACACGCAAAACAACTGTCTGAACGTGTTGACGTTACTGACTCGAGGAAGATAGATGGAGTATATATTGTGTAAATTTTACGAAATTTCATTGCGGGCAAATGTGATTTTTCTTAAAAATCTAGTTTTCCACATCTTTCTATGGAGAATCGGCATATAGAGGGCACTATAACATACAAATCATGACATTTGAAGGCCTATATGGCAAGATTACCGCAAAGAATTTGTCTGATTTTTGCAGAGATGATAGCTCTTGCATATCCCTACTTATATCTGTTGTCAAAATTGTGTCACCACTGCTTAAGATTGTTCTAAAAATAAAAGAGACAATTTGTATGGGGTCAAACAGCTGTGTACACACATAGTGAGTGTGTGTGTGTGTGAATCCCCCTCTAAGCAAGCGCCTTGTCTTCGGCTGGTGTTTTTAACCTTCAGCGTAAAGGAGTATGGGGGGGAAAATTTCACTACTAGAGTATAAGCAATAATCTTTTACTACAATGTAATACTGCTCCTGGAAAAAGTATACTGCTGGCAGTGAATGTGACATCTGGCACCCAGAACAGAATTCTCCAAATAGATCTTTTTCAAGTGAGCCCACAAGTAGCCACCTGGGGAATACAGCTACGGCGGTCCGGAAGTATATCCCCACAGTGTAGTCTGTGTAACAGACATGCGAAAGTTTATATAAATTGGTACTGAGGAGAGATTACAGTTATCAGTCCGTCATAGCGAATGTGTGTAAAATGAACCTTAAATCTCAAATATATCCGAAAATGAAGGGGTTCTATAGGTTTTTGCATGAAGGTTGTTCCCGTGTTTTGTTTGATGTGTGTCGTAATTGGGTCTGAACCTATAGAACCTAGCGAGGAAAATTGAAACGTTTTGTCGGGTACTTTGGTGCTCGGCAGCACAATGAAAAGTTGAAACACGCAACGCCCTAGGTCGCGCCATTTTCCCACAATGCTTTCGGTATTTTTCCAGTCTTGAGAATTTTCAAACACTGGTTTCAAAATTTACACCAACGTTTTTTTCCCATTTGAGAAATGGTGGGCTTACGTACTTACCGGACAGCCGCCGTAGAATACAGCAGTCCTATGCAGGGAAACAGGAAACAAAAATTTGAACACAATTGTCCAATTGGCAAAGAAACATATAATTCAATTGTCGTTTACAGTAACAGGTCATTATGCCTTTGCTTGCCGTGGTTGTTTGTAAACAAGGACACAATCTAATGGAATATAATTGTGGAAATAGATAAGGCGTCAAAAACTAAGAACATGTTTCTTGTCCAGTTCCATTCTTTTTAAAAATTGACAGTGTCACCACTGCATTGTGAGTCTGCCATCGCGGTTTGGGACTGGGTACAAGTCACATGAGGTCAACAAACTGTGGGACACTAATAAGGATCATTGTCTCCAAGTGTTATGGAAATTGATCGATGCATGTGGATACGCAAGCAATTTCATAATTATGACTTTTTTTTTTTTTTTTAAATGTGACCCAAGATTACCTTTGACCCACTCTTGAAAGGGTTTAACTTGTGGGGCACTACCAAAGGACCACTTCAATCCAAGTGCCATGAAAAATGTGCGCACGTATGTGGAAAAACCAGGCAATTTTGTTTCGGGTAACATTGTTAAAACCACAGACACAAACACACGCACCAAGGCCATCTGGAGTGCTCTGGCTTTGCAGACGACACAAAGGATAAATTGGAGTTCTCTCTTTGTCGGATCACAGCTGCCCAAAACGCCTGCCAGCTCTGGATGGCATTACGTTCATATTTTTTGCGACGGTGGACAATTCAAACATACAAAAACAAACCAGAAAAAAAAATGTGTAAGTTTGGGAGTGAATCCGTTCATAAAGTTGGCAGTGTCACTATTACAGAAAAATATATAAGACAATTTTTTTTTTCGTATAAATTCAAAACGAAACAACACAACGACAAAAAAACAAAACAAATTAAAACCACCTATCCCTTTAAAAAAAGGCTGAACAAATATTGTTAACTCAGCCTGAACCTAATGTGTTGGTGTTCAGGTAGTCGTATACTGTGGCGTAGCCAGAGGGGCGGGGGGGCAAGGGGGGCAGCGGCCCCCCCAATAATTGATTCGTCGGTTGAGATGAGCACGTCGGTTCACTTGAAAAATCCAGGTCATGGCACTTGCAGGCAGGAAATGGTCGGCCAAAAGTATAGGTTTGGTTTTTAAAAGTTCAATGGACAAGCGTGCGACAAGTAAATTTCAAAATCGTACAAAAAAAAAAAATATCAGACAGGAAGGAAAGGGGTAAAGGAGAGTTAGAATGAAAAACTAAAGAAACTGAAGGGCCCTGCGGATCGAACCCGGGGCCTCGGCCCCACCATTCCCATGACCAGGATGGCAAGCCACAAGGGAGGCGCTGGCCCGGCCAGCGATTTGTGCCCCATATGAGTGTTTGGTGCAGATGACGTCATCGCATCTTTTTGGACTTAGTGCATTTTTTTTCCCCACCAGCTCTTGAGTTATATTGGTTGTTTGAGGGTTGTTGTTGGTAAGGGATTAGGGGACATCTTACCTGGACACAAAAGCAAAGTAGTGTACCCATATTAAAGCATATAAAACCCAAAATTTTCAAGGGGCTTCGCCTCCTGACCCCCCACCGGGGCTTCGCCCCGGACCCAACAGGGGCCTAAGGCGGCCCACTGGACCCTACCCATTTTATTTCTGTCGGTTGACGATTCGACACTGGCACCCCAATATCAAAATCCTAGCTCCGCCACTGATCTATCCCATTAAAATGCCCAACAAAGTACACAGCTTACCAATATGGTTTCTGGGAAATGATAACGAACAGCAGGGAAATCATTATCACTATGAGTACAATATTACACTGTAAACTGAAAATGTCTTGAATCGGAAAAAGCATCTTGAATATTTAAATACTCCCGCTACAAGAGGGAATTAATTTTATTGCATCCATGAATGTACAAGACCCTTGAAGAGAAGAAAAACTACAATGAAGCAAGACCCAAATTCAGATACAAAAGAAGGTCAATTCATGATTGAATTCAAGATGATTCCAACCAACTGTTTATCTTGGGGTGAGGGCTAAAAGATTGTTCAAAAGCGATTAACTTTGCCTGTGTGCACTCATATAATAGGCAGTATTGTATGTAGCTTATAGGAAAAATCATTTGTAATCTAATGAATTTGGATTGAATCATGGATGCACAAAAGTTAATTCATTGTACTGGGTATTTAAATTCAAGTGTTTTTTCCAATTCAAGACATTTTAAGTTTACAGTGAGACTCATCCACCAAGGATACAGTTCAGTGGGTTGTACTTGGTAAATGCATGACATGAACTGACTGTGTGATCGGGGTATCATGTATCATACCCAAAAGCCAGGGCGGTGTATTGTTCTCTAAATGCACTGGTGAATGGAAGGTACTGAAACTGTGCCAAGGGAACTGAGGATTTTTACCTGCTCATAGTGGATGCTAATAATACAGCGCGGCAGGCACTTGAGCCCGGCCCATACTACCATTATCAACTGTCTACCGACTGTCTACTGATGTCCATGACTGTCCTGCGGAAATTAACAGTTGAAAACATCCCAGTATTTCATGAGAAGTTGTATGAATAAAAGGGCGATGAAATGGTATAAATTTCGTAAGATAAATAGCTTATCACTCACTCTCTTATATACAAACAAAAAAATATTGGAAATTCAAAATAAGCCAACAAAACAACTATTATGATTTCATAAAGACAATACAACAATGACCATGGAAGAATTATAAGTTAGCTTGGCCTACTGTACACGCTTTCATTCAGCCACGGTCCGATATGGAGGGCACTAAGTGCCACCCACATCCCTACTGATATTATTGCCTGTTTAAAGGGGAGTAAATCAGAAGTGGATGTCAACTTCACATTGGAAATAGATCTTGTATTGTGCCATTAATAATGATCACTTGTACCTGGTGTGTTATTTTGAGCCTCAAATGTACTGGCGGCCAACCCCCCCCATATATACGATACTTCACTTACTTCACTGAAGTTTTCTGGTGTCAAAACTAAATTTTACCACTTATAATGTATGCAGTCTTTCTATAAACTTTCTGACAACAGAAAATGTACCTATGTTCCCTGAGTCTTACCAGTTTTTTACAGTATCTCTGATTGGCTCATATAAGATGACCTACCATCTAAGTAACCACTCAAAATAACCATCTCTATATTTGAAGCCAACAACCTTGAGTTTTCTTACCTTGTCTCCGATTTGGCCCTAAATACATCAAATTTAAGCTCAATGTATTAACCCTATAAAATCGGCCAGCAGACCTCGGGGGTATAAGCTCAATTTATTCAACCTGATCTGACTTTGATATGATGGCCTTCCTGCAACTGCCTATGTACGACTACAATTGATTTAAGCCTCACACATCAAACTGTATGGGTTGTGGAAGCATTACCTGCCCTGAAATATGGAAGGCGGCAGGAAGAGCTGTTGGAATGCAAAATGTATGGGAATACAACCTAATTTGATTGGTGTTACACAGAGTGGCCGTAGTATGTAGCAGGCTACGTACCCCAAGTTTCAGCAACACCGCATCCCCCTGCCGCCATGGCTCTGAATCGCCAGCATGAGTGGGCTCTTGGACGAATTGCAAAAAATTTAGTGACTTTTTTGATTTTCCAACCGAGCCCACAAGGCTTCAAGCTAGCTATGTACTACTCCTTATACAATAGCAGAGTACCAGTGTTACTTCATGTTGCATTTTAAAGTGGCAAAGTCCATCAGTGTTAACACTGGTCCAAAACTTCTGGTTATTTTCCATAGTTTTGAAATAAATGAGGCTAGCCTACATTCCAAATAAACTATGCCACCAACTACCATATTTCAAGGCTACATGTGCAGTCAACAAAATTGAGACATAAAATACCATGGAAATGGCGACGTGTACAAGACGCTGTGCCAGAGTCCACCCTCTATCACATTCTTATTAAGCAGCACAAATATTAGTCTTTGAAGAGACCGTACATATAAATTACAGCACTAAGAACATTACTCTATGGATATCCACTTGTGAGAAGCGTATCCAAAAGTTACACTATTCCAGGAGTGAAACCTTTTCACACGCTGGCCCCGAAATGAAGATGCAAATTAACCAATATAATAAATACTATATGCCACTCCTAATTCTTCCTTCACTATAAGCTTCACATAAATACAAAGAGCTGATGATAGTCCTAAGATTTCTAAGTTGTTTTTAGATGTACGAGGTTGCAAAAAAGGACCGTAAAAAAGCCAGTTGTTTAAATATCATCCAATTTTGTGCAAAGTCCCCATCACTAATTGAATTACACACAACCGTGATTTACTACTGAGAAGTATTCAAGCTAGGTCAGTGTTTGTAAAAGGAGATTGCCATGAGTGTAGTATGGTGGTTTTGTGAAGACATTGACGCCCAGTGCTGCTGCCATCGTGGCAGCTTCTGACGCCGACATGCAGCACTTTGTGCGACCCTGCCACCGTTCACATTGTGCTTTTAGGTGATGTTTGGAAGTTAACAGAACACCGCCGCATCATCTTCCTACTTCCTCCTCTTGGCGGCGACAATGCTCCGATTTCACCATTGAATTGTAAAAGAACTACTTGCAGATCGAGGTGACACATGCTCCGATTTCACTGGTGAATGTGTAAAACTTCTTGCAGTTGAGGTGATAAATGCTCCGATTTAACTACAACTGGTGAGCTCATGGGTGATGTAACTTTCATCGGTGGAGATCCTGGCAGTAAATGATCTTGTGTTGTATTGAATGTGGGCTCTCTTGATTACCTAAGGTACAGATGGTCCACAGCTCTGACCCAATCCTCATAATGAGTCCCGTTCCAACGCAACTTGACATAGTTGCAAGGAGCCCTGCTTTTGCTGCCTGGTCATCTGAAATGTCATCTCAATGACTTGCCGAGAAGCCTGCCACTACTAGCGACGGTCCTTCATCACGGGCGGATGACAGTGCGGCCTCTCGGCACGGCAAGTGACGGTACTTCTCGGGAACCACTTTGTTCTCTAAGAAGTCCTCGTGCTGCATATATCTGAAGCATGTGACTGTAAAGAAAAAAGTAGACATGATTTTGGAAATTGTACTTCTTGAAATGTGCTAAATAGTTTTAACATTAGATTTAAGCTTTCACTGACTGTATTGAGAGAATAACCATATCATTTAACAAATGAATTTCTTTGAGATACATTTTCATAACAGAGACTTTGGTTTTAAATATCAACTACTTTCCTCATTGTATTGTGGAAAACTACAGTTTGAGCCCAAAGATATCTTCTGGCCCTTTTAGGAAATCTACAATATTCTTTAAAAAGTGGTCATTTCATGATCCTAAGCCGTTGACTTTTATAATTCATTTAGATATCCTCAAAAAAGCTCCTTATTTCAAAATTTTCAATTGATTCTAAACATGCGCTTAAACATTACCAATGTTGTAGCACAGTGCTGTTTAATTAAGTTAGATTTATGTCTGTTAAGGACAGAAAATACCCAAGTCAATTTTCTTCCAGCGTAACTGAATCTACAGGTAAATTGGCACAAATATGTGACCGTCCACCGACGAACCTCAGTGTAAAGTCCACCGAAGCACTCTCACAAAAACAGGCCAAAATATGTGCTTCAGGTCGAAATTATGGAATTTCGGATTTTCAGCTAGCTCATAATCTGCTACCTTTAAGATCTTCACCTAAATTTAAATAGCTATATCATAGCTTGGAAATGCGTAAAACTCGATTTTTTCTTGACCTGTCATCCTCATAAATGTTGCTCCTTTTCCACAAAGCAGCCACCGAAAAGAACGTTAAAATCCAAGAAATTACTCTAGATTGACGGCCCATTCCTATGCTGAACATTTGGCTACCCCACCCCTACGAATTCGGTCCCAAAATAGCCTGGAATCCTCCACTTCCTGTTTAGAAGCTATTTTTAGCAGGCAAAGCAAGTTTGACCATAAAACGATTTACAAACAGGGGTTTGGGAGACAACAGATGGTTGTTAAGCTCGTAAAACTAGCCATCTGGTTGTATGAAATGTCCCACCTTGACGTAGGGTGTCCGAATTGGGAGCCGTTGTCGCCCCAATTGTGGCGTAATAGTAAACGTGCCCAGCACAGTACCACCGGCCTTTTGCACGCAGCTATTGCTGTTTTGGGCGGATAGCGATACGTATAGAGGTGTAGAAATCGCATATCTGCTGGCCCCCACGTTTTTTGTAAACAAACCATGTCCATGCCAGTACTGCAGATGATAAGTGTTGCGTTTGCGATTTATAATCCCAATTGGACTACTTGCGGTACAGTTGTTGGTATTTATTTCTTCTTCGCATTATTACCATGACGTCTCGGTAATTGCTGACACTTCTTGAATAGTTTTGTGTGCCTTCTCTCGTCTCTCGCGTTTTCGACGTGTCTGCGAGTTCAGTCTCACTGAACAAACTCATGTATGTGGTTTTTAAATACTACAGATCTTCAGTACAGTGGCTTTTTTGATACTATAGGTTATTACTTTTGGTTTATATTCTCTGCACAACCAACTGGTACAATTTTTTTTTAATACTTGTTGCCTTGAAATAACACATCCTGACGCGTAATTTACATGTACAGATTATGGGGTTTACATGGGTTGA
Organism: Ophioderma brevispina; assembly: GCA_023653785.1. Classification (NCBI taxonomy): domain Eukaryota; kingdom Metazoa; phylum Echinodermata; class Ophiuroidea; order Amphilepidida; family Ophiodermatidae; genus Ophioderma; species Ophioderma brevispina. The sequence continues at coordinate 20,661 of JAMKCH010023391.1, forward strand.
CAAAATGCCATGGCAGTTGCAGTGTGGCAAATATGATGGCTGTCCGGATACGAAGCCAGTTCAAAAGTAGGCCCCAACACAATATAAGAACAACGTGTAGGAAGTGTCACAAGATAAGACCGGCTCTGTCAGGAGTGTCACAGAGCGGTCATGGTATTTAGCAAACGAACGTTTTAACGTTAATTAATTAGGATTAATTAAACAATTAGATTTAAAAAGAGCTTTGTAACTGTTTCCAACAACATTTAACAACTGCTAAATTAGTGCATATGATCAAAAATTACATGATTTAAACAAAACTTTATTCTGTAATACAGCATGTAATTTCAACATTTTTTGACGTTAATTAAGGGATAATTAGTCAGCTTAGTAAATATGCAAAAATAAAGAGATTAATTTAAATTTCTGGAGTGCTGTAATTTAGTATGAATATTGTTGTGAGGAATTTTTTGTGAAAATCGCTTCATGGAAACATGGGGTGCTTAAGGAGACGTGTTAAGGAAATGTTTAGAAATTAGTCGTCTTTATGTATTGAACTTTAAAGCCTGATTTTCTCCCATTTCAAGTGTCAAAGTGGCAGTGGTGAACTGGGCCGTAACTTCGCTTCAGGGTATCGTACGAAGCAAACAAAGTATCATTTAAAGCTTAGGATATGTACTTTTTAATTATTATATACAACAGAAAATGAAATGGGGGTGACTTACACTTGGGTTCGTGGTGGACGTTCACATATACACTTACACCATGGTTCAGATTGGGAATTTAAACCTCACTTTTCTGGATAGGTTTAAGTCAGGGGGACAAGGGATGTGGATCAGCATCACCAAAAAAAGGCCCCTCTAATTTATTCTTTTTGAAATACAACCTTTTAACAATTTAGAGTGATTGAGTGATTCAGTAGTCATTCCAACACCGATGGTTTAGTTTAGTTAGTTAAACACAAGTTGTAACATCCATTTTGTTCCACTAAACGGGTGTGGCCGGATACACATCAAACTCGTTACTGCTGGAGGATTTATGGAGGCAACAAGATAATTGCTCAGATGCCCTTCCTGACACTCAATACCACAGTTTTTAGCATTGGGCCTAGCCTTTGGGCAACTAAGCCCACCATGCAAAAGCAGCATTGCTGGATGGCCGCCATTAGCTCTCCAGAAGCGACAGCCCTTGAGGTAGATCTTCTTTTTAATTCAACCAGGGTAACCAGCTACCTCTAGGGGCCTTACTTAATCAGTGGAACTGAAATATAGGTAAAAAATTTTACCAAACAAGGCAAATTTTTTTTTGCCCTGTTTTGGTTCCACTGACTGTTCTAAGGTGGGAAAGATAAGCTTGAGTGTCCACTAGATATGTCTGAATTCAATTATTCTCAATACATGGCCATGATAACAAGGAGAAACTCGTATTTAAGAGATGCGTAAAATATGTTCCCGCCGAATGTCGGATCAGAACATGAGGGTAAATGGCAACTTACACACCCCACCCCTCCCCAATACCCCACCAAAACCCCGCCCCTCCCCAACACACTGCAAAAACCCCACCCCCAACACACCCAACCCATCCCCAAAGACACAAATCCCCCCTGCACCACCCCCATACCAACACCCCACCTCCTCAACCAAAACTCAACAACCCCCACCCTGTGCAACACCCCACCCCCCTCCTTAACACCCCAACCCACCCAATACCGAAACACACGCCCTCCCCTTCACAACACACCACCCCCATCCCCAAACCCCATAACACCCTACCCCTCCCCAACACCCGCAAACCATAGACCCCTCCCAACGCATGCAAATGCCCATCCCAAAAACATGCAACCCCAAGCTGTCTCCCAAACAACTCCGCAACACCCCACCTCCTCCCCAACACACCCCGCAACACCCCACCCCCTCCTATGGCATAGTAGTCTACATGTAGCGACGGAATTTGAGATCCGACGTACCGTGTCAGAGATACAGCAATTAGCTATTTAATTAGCTCATTTGCCAACCGACGCCGCAAATATCACATACTTCATATTGCAAAAAAGATGCGCCCCATGATTCTTATCATGCAGCGCAGGAATTTTGAGTATCCAAATGTTACCGTTTAAAAATAGAGCGATTATGCCGATTTGTGCATATTAATGAGCTCATTTGCATACTCAATTTCTAATCAGTTGAGAACTCTTCAGCCCGCCTCCGTCCACCAGTTACATCATTATACGCATTACAGTAACTTCAGAAAAACTTGTACAAAGGCCTGCAGGAAATTTTTCATCAAAATTGCAAATTAGCTACATAATTAAATTTACGACCAAAAGATAATCACGTCCAAGAATCATCAACCCGCTTCTTTCCACCAAGTTGCATCTATTGTCGCCCTTAGGGAACTCCAGATAAATAGTGTGAACCACATGGGTTAACAATTTTTATCACGACGGACGGACGTACGAACGGTCGACGCTGCTCCGTTTCATAGTCCCCGTTCCGAACTCGTTCGGCGGGGACACAAACATGTAAACCATAGATTAGTGTCTTGGCTAAAATTCCTTATGGTTTTAGGTCACGGATGTGATGCAATCAAAAATACAAGTACAAAATACAACTTTTTACCATTTTGATTTCTTATGGCTAAATTTTTTCTCTTAAACTCATGGTTTTAGTGAAAATTACCTACATCTTTTTTTTTAGATAAAATAACAATGCCTGCCGCATAAGTATTAGGTATGTACCCATGCTTTCATAACTGCAAAGAAAATGAAATTGGTGTTAGGTTAAGCCCAAACAATCAAAATTAGCTATCTTAAACCCCATATTTTGTGATTATGTTACCAGACAGGGGACATGAAGCCTAAGAAGGGGAAATTTATGGCAAAAGGCACAATGGTTTACATTTTGTTTGAAATTTTTCCCCCCATGGCTCGTATCAAAGAATAATGATTTCTGACCTATCAGCCACTCATGAGCCTCTTGAGACCACCTTAATCTTACATTGACAAACTGCGAGTGGAAACGTCGAACACATTTGTTACAATACGGGACTTACAAATCTTGTCTTGACATTTTTGGCAGTGGCTCTTCCTTTGCATAAACATCCTCCAGTACAGTCACTGTGGTCATTTTCAAACCGACGTCGTACAGCTTCACATAGATAGCTCTTCACAAATTTGCCATTTCACAATGTTTGTACCAGAGTACCTTCACTGCAGCCCCTTCTCAGGGTCACAACATGAATAAATCATGGGCTCGTACGTACAAATATTTATCACATGCATAAGGACTACATTCATGAGGAAATTTTGGAGGTTCTTTGGCCTTAATTTTTCATACAGCATTATCCCTATGTTTGAAAGATATCGGGAAGAACTATTTAGCAGCAAGGGACGTCTATTGTGATACTGAGATTAATTCTTATGAGCGCGACAAATCCACCGAAGTGCTCAGGGACGCCGTGTGGAGCAACTTTACGCTTGCACACAACAAGTAAAATACAGAACGCACAAGGAAAGCTTTATGAAAAGAAGTCCGATTTAGAGCAGGAGGAAACTGACTGAGTATTCCGAGAAAATCTACGAGGACTGGTATGGATCAGCAAATAAATTCATGTACGACACTGGCTCCGCAGGAATCAAACCAGGGCCGCATTGGTGAAAGACGAGTGGATGAGCCCACTACCCCCAGCCCGCCCTCCTAAGTATTTTTTATTTGTTCTCAGTAGTGTTGGCTTCAACTACTTTTCAGCTGCCAATAAAAAATACAATATATCCCATGTCTGATGTTACCCCAAGAACTAATTTTTTATTTCAGAGACACTATTTTTTCCATTACCTCTAGGTCCTGAGCAAACAAATGTGTCAATGAATGTACCATCATCAAAAAGCACTGATAAAACAACTGATCTCTCTCCCCAACAACCAGGGATTTGTAGTAGCGATTGGGCTTGTATTGGCCATGACTTTTTCGCCGGACTTGAGTTCTAGGAGAGGGCGTTCTCTTGGCTGCAAGCAGAATAAGTGGAAAAAATGTGCCTTTCACTTGCGGGACCGTCACTGGAACAGAAACGTACCCATAACAGGGTAAAAGTTAACAATGAGCATGATGTACACCTACACCACAGTTTGGGGCTAATGATCGAAATGCCGCTACTGATACTTAAAAGGTGCAATTTCACATAACCTCTCTAAAAAATATGAAAATTCTGATTTTTGTATCTATGTAAAGCTTTTTATCAAAAAAATGTACCCTGTGAAAGGATTAAGCATGGCAAAATATCTTTGGTACAAAAAATTATGAAATTTATAATTTCGTATAGGAGCAAATAACTAAATTCAAGTCGTGTTTATATTGAAAAATTAAGCAAAGGGAATTTGCATTGTGTTTTCCACTTCAAGGCATTTCTGTAACATAAGACATGGTAAGAAATATATGGGGGTTTTATCTGTATTTGAAATCACTTACATATGGGGACAAAATATATGGTGCCCCAAAATTCTCTTGTTGCACCTTTAAATTGTTTTATCGTAATTGACAGTGACATCCTGTTCAGTCTTGTATTCATGTAGTGATTCAATTACGCCATCTTGATCTATGGGTGTATCATTATAAAGCAAAGTGCACGATTGAGGTGTGCACTGTAAATCCAGTGAGTCACTGTCAAATGAGCGGTAGGAGTAATAGGGACAGTTAAAAATAGATGTAACAAAGCTTTGAAGTATCATAAATGTAGAATGTATGTAATATTTGTAAGTTTTATCTGAGTTATGTACATTGGACAAGTCACAATGTTCTAGCTATTTTTGTAAACCCGAGCACAAATGCGGTTGTGTAAAAACAGACCGCCTTAGCTTGGCAAGTTATTTGGAGATTTGTTATGCCCTGAACCATCAAATCGGGTGGCCACCACGACTCCATTATATTTTTTCTTGTGGGGAGGACTTCAAATCAGAGGTTTTACGACTCCTCCAGCAGACCTTAATAAGCTTCAGCGTAGAATCATGGCAGAGGTTGATAATGTCAGACAGGACAGAGCCTTAATCAGAAGAGCTGTGAATGCCATGCTGAGAAAGGCAGGCAGGTGCATCCAAAGAGGTGGAGGAAATGTGGAGGATTAAGTGTGAGTGATTCGAAGAACAGATTTAACATATCAAAAGAACAGAATTGTAATGTTGCGCAACAGCATTTGTCTTTGGTTTGCGGAAATAGCCATAATTTTTTTCATCAATTGTCACACTCCAATGATTTTGCACTCACTGAAAGACATCTGGAAGGAATTGCTCTAATCAAATATGCCAAATACATCATACATTTTCATTTTTAGGATTGCTTACAACTGTTTACTTCTTTTTGATATGCCCTCACTATGAGCTAGTAAAATCTCAATTCCCTTGGCAGAGTTCAGTACCTTCCATTCACCAGTGTATTTAGAAAATACACCCCTGGTTTTTGGGTACGATATATGATACCCAGATCACACAAGGTCAGTTCATGTCAATGTATGTACAAGTACAACCCACTGAACTGTGTCCTTGGTGGATGAGCATATTGTAACTCATAGTGCCTGTAGAGTACAAACACAACTTAATCACCATCAACACTCGGTATCTTGAGTAACTTTCAAAAACGTCAACATTTTCTACCACTTACCAGGTCCCTATTGGGGAATGGATGTCGGAGACATGTGGCGTAAACTGAGAACGGCCAATCACTAGCCTCCATGATAACCCCAGCTGCATGAGCACATGTCACGTGAAATGACAGGGCGCATTTACCCACAGAGCACTGAATACACGCTCCATTCCTGGGACTGTGCTTGATGAAAGATCGACAGAAAAAACATTTCTACAAGAGACAAAGGGTAAAAATATTAGAGTTCTTAGTATTTAGAAACAAAATTTAGCTTAACATCATGAGCAAACAGCATTTAATAATGTGAGTCCACTCCCTTAAAACCAACATCTCTTATTCTTTGGTGGGTTCAGTACAAAAACACTTTTTGCCCATGCCAATTGTCTCTTATAATTTTTAGAGCAATTTTAAGCAGCGGCGACACAATTTTGACAACTGATATAAGTGCCGACATGCAAGAGCTATTTTTCTCTCTAACGGAGCGGCCGAGCTTTGAAAAGTGCTCTAGTTTTCGAGTTATCCCTCCCCTCGGTACAACAAAACACAACCACCTTTATTTGAAGGATAAATATATGAGATTTAAGAAAATGATGGTTGTGGTTGAAATATTTTGGTGGAGGGTTGATTTATAGCCGAAAAATGCATTTTGGGCTGCAAATTAAGCAAAATTATTTTTTTAAATATTTTTTAAAGTAAAAATATTACAATCTTATTTTTATGATATCCTTTTTGTTATTGATATAGGTTTTATACATTGCATAAGGGTTCAGGTAATACTCGTTGTGGTGACATGTGATAAAAAGGATGTTTTTTAGGAAAAAAGGTGATTTTAGGGCTCAAATTCTAGACCCATAAAACAGAAATCTATAATATAAATGTCAGAGATTGATAGTATTGCATCATGAATAAAATTTGTTTTGCTAAAAATTAATAAACCTTGATTTTCTTAAGTTTTTAGCTCAAAAACGTGATTTTTTTTACCCAAAAAACACCCCTGCCACCAAAGTTTTTGACCACATAGAAGTGGTTGCGTTTTGTTGTACCGAGGGGAGGGGTTGTCGACAATTTTGCAGTCCAAACCGCTCCACTACTCCAAAAATCAGAAAAATCCATCGCGGGAATCTTGCCATATAGGCCTACAAAGGTCATGATTTTGTATGTTATAGCGCCCTCTATATGTCCATTCTCCATAGAGAGACATGTTAAACTAGCATTTTAGGAAAAATCATATTTGCCCACAATTAAATTTTGGAAACTTTACACAGGATGAAGTCAGTGGTATAAACAATCCAATTTAGTCATCAAAAGTGTGTCGCCGTTGCTATTTTTTATTTCGGTTTTGCCAAAATAAGACTTTCAAACTGCTGTGAGTATAAAACATGCCATGTCACATTGCAGTGATATTTTAAAAGAATCTTTGATAATATTTAAGTCATGAGTGAAAATTACATCCACTTTTAAATTGATGATATCCAAAATCTATATGAACCACTTTACATGTGTTCTAGTCTCTGCAATTAAATTATGTAACAATTCTAATTTTTTTATACAAGACAATCATTTAAAGTTAGTTCTTTAAAAATCTACCATGGCTTACCAGTTTTAATCTTGCAGGGGAGATTCTGTCGATATTGATAGGTTCCCTTGCCTCGACATCCTCAAATGTCACCTCCGGTATAGCCATGGCACATACTATGTGTGCCCAGTTATCGTCACTGGTAAACTTGAGGGCGCCACCTCGCAAGTTGCACAGGCAGCATTCCTGCAAAATAAAAAGGTAACAAACAGAATTATTATTCATAGGTCTTGGTATTAGTCTAGTTCGCAGCCTGTTCAAATAACACTGACTTATTGTAGACTGTAGTCAAGAACACGCTAATAGACTTCATGTTTTCATGCTTGGATTTGGGCGATTGAAATAGCATTAACTTAAACAAAAATGGCTATTCAACAATCATTTATGAGAACATATCTAACAAGTTTCCTAGACAAGGTGGTGATGGGGGTGACTGTTAGCCGCTGACAACCCGCCCTGGGACAGATATACTGGTTACCAGGTACCAGTAGCAGGCCCCTCTAAGGAAACCTGACCCGACTCTGACAAGCTGTTAATTAGGTTACCACAGTGATAGAGGATAAATAACTCCGATTTTTTTCAGAGTATTTTCATCAGCATGGGTAACAAATCTTTTCTCAATTTATCTCACGGGTTAGCAGCAAAAAATTGGAAATAATTTTTTGGTAACTTACAAATCAGTGATAAGTTGGTTCAATTCCAGATAATGCTTGAATGTAGAAACAACCACCAAATAGTGAAAAAAATAAGGCATTTTTTTTTTAAGAAATTTGTCATACCATCTCCTGCACATAGACAACAGCGATGGCATCTCAAAATCTAACACTAAACAGCTGATTGTGGTTTACACAGTAAAGAATAAAACCAAAGATACAATTAAATGTTGGGGTTTGAGGTCAAAATGTATTGGTCATGGTGCACGATGTCACGCTTAAAAATACTGGGATTCACCTGGAAAGGTTTTTTGATCTATAGGAATTTTGATACGAACGTATAGAAATAACAGAATAGATAAAAAAGTATACTGCCTGTCTTTATACACAGATTTCAAAGCCAACCACGTGCAGGTTATGTTCGCATATCCATGCCAGTAACAAGAATACAAAAATAAGAATTTTGATGATTTTTAACATGTTTCAGATTAGAAAATCGCTGATTATCCCTTTAAAGTCAACATTTGTAAGAGTGGATAGTCTAGTAGTAATTACATGCCACAAGCGGTCGATCTACTTACAGCTATGCAAGTCAACTTCTCTGAACAATCTCTGGCATTTCCATTCCACAGATTCGGGAAACTTCCTCTCGCCATAGCAACCTGAGAGAGTAGTCAAAGAAAGAATGTATAAACAATGGTTTAATAACAAATCACAGTATGTACCAAAGCATCTCACCATCCTTACGTTTTTCATCTTTAACTATGGCAATCATTCGATAGGCATCATATCAGACCCAATTTGAGCTATTTTGTGCGAATGTTAAACTGAACACACTTTTCACTGCTTACCAACGTGGTTACAAATGTATGACATGGTTTTTATTTGGAGCTCAAAGGCAAAGGCATAGGATATTTTCTGAAGTCACTTTAGGGGGTGCAAAAAGGTTGCCAATACAAAAAGCTTATATTTCTGAAACAAACAAGATATTAACAAAATGGGTTCAATAAGTCAAAATCGGAGGACATGCGAGCCAAAATGGTTTGCAGTAATGATGATTAGATTTGAGTTAGTCTGTCAAAGACGCTCGATGTTTACCCACCAACCGCGGCACAAAATAATGAATATAGAACCTAATTCCCCTCAAGATTCATTTACACCATGAATCTCCACACATATTACAATATTATATATTAAGGGCGCCGTGTGTTCTCAAAACAGGCCCTTTTTCAGGGCCACCTAAACATGATCGTCCCGTATATGAGTGATTATACGTAATAACACACACGATAACCCCTCAGACTAGATCGCCTAATATTTATATATTATATTCAGTAATTATTACGATAAGAGGCGTGCATAAATCTATAATAAAATAAATTATAGATCATGCATGCCATATGTTATCTTAATATGATAGGTTAGCCTGTAAGTTAATGAATTTTCACGCCTAGAAGCAGCCATACCGGCGGCTCATACCCTAATCTAGAGTATAGTACCGGGGGATTTTGAGATGCGCGATGCCACCTGTCTCTGCTAGGTACTATACGGGTCTCCTGCCCTAGAAAAATCCGACCGTATCATTCATGGTATGACACGATAATACGGCACCGTGTTTCCTCATCATAGTATATTTAAATCACAAAGATAACCATAAAATCACATGAAATTTAGGAGTTTGATGAACCAGAAGCATGTAAGGTTTATTTTGTCCCAGAATACGCATTCATATTTATTTTTTACAAAATGAATCGGAATTCATCCTTTAAAGAAAAATTAAAATGTTTTTTATGACATAAATGTGAAGGTTTAAACATATAAAACGAATATGATATGGTTTTTTACACTAGTGTATATACACCACACAATAAGATCTCAACAAACAGTTTTTAAAAGATTTAGGCCATGATAGTTATGAGATGGGTTAAAGGAAAGAGGTTTAGACCAGTAACCACCATTTATTTTTAATAAAATCAGAGAAACATGTGAGCCAAAATGTTTTGCAGTAATTATGATTAGATTTGAGTGAATGTGAGGGGGCACATAGAGAGTTTGTTAAGTGGCAGGCTGTGACGTGAACAAAATCCCAAATTTACGGAGATGTCATTGGTTTAACACATAAACTGAACTTGATGAAAATCCTGATTTTCTCTTTTAACAAGACAATTACTTTCTTATTCCAAAACCATTGGTGCTAAAGATCAACTCACTGTAACGGGTTTTTTTATGATTATATGCAAATAATGTTTGAGGACGAGGCGTAATGTGGCCAGGATAAACTCCCATAACCGGCTGACATCAAAGCACTCACACCGGTTGTGGTTTGCAGTTAAACACTCTGTGAGTGTGAATTGTTTTAAGAGGACTTTTTTATAGATTTTGTTCAGTTATATATTCCACTGCCAAAACCAGTAGCCAAGACTATTGGAATTACCCGGTGCTCCCGCACAGAAAGGATCAAGTTGAACAATTCAACACCATCTCCAATTGCTAATCCAGAGCTGTTACCAGCTAAATGGTCTATTGAACACAACTTACATGGAGAGAAGCAATTTCTATGAAAATCTACACTTCTCTAAGGTATCGACACTTAATGTGACAGATGTACTGGGTGAGTTGTGCACAATTAGCTGTGTCAGGGTGGCAAATCTGCCACCAATTTCTCAATTGCAATGTTATTAATCAGTTTGTACTTGAATATATGGCAAGATGTTTGTAATTTTTAGGAACATTGTGGTTGAAAAAAAAAGAGGGGGTTTATTAGAGGGGGAAGGAGGCCTTTATACAACAACACAGTAATGATGCAATTGGCAATCGATATGTTAAGAAATTTAAAGGGCAACAAGGAGATTTCAAATAACGGTGTCATGAAAAAAATGTGAACATTCTGTTCGCACTGGTGTAAAGCTGTCTATAAAAAATATCCAATCTGTAAGAATTAAAGCTGAGGAACTGTTCTTGGCACAAAAATTGTAAATTGCTTAATTTCGTATAGGAGCAAATACGAAATTCAGCCTTGTGTCTATTGAAATGAAAGCAATAACAAATCACTTTGTTTTCATTTGAAGTTATTCATGTAGCCAAATAAAAGGTAGGGACATCTATTGCGCATCTAATCTACATATCACTACATATCACAGAAAATATGGACTGACTTGAAAATCTCTGACATTGCACCTTTAAAGCAGCAGGTACTTACTTGCATGCGCACAGCAATCATACACTGTGAAAGGTGGAATAGGACTCCTCCCTCGGGCGAAAGCAGCGCAGTTATACGTGGGTTAGGTCCTCAGCGCTAGCAGCAAAACAGTATTCCGGCGCCAACACTGCCATTCGTCTGTCCTCCTGCGTACCGGCTACTTTGCTCCTTGAAACTGGAGAATGCCCGGTCGCTGTGCTCCAGTCGTGGCCTGTCATGAATAAAAGGATGGCTGAGATTGAAAGCATCAAAAGGTTTGTTTTTCAGGAATTTCCTAAAATGGCTTATTTTAAATGTTACAAAACACTGCCACTGCATAACACGACATTAAATAGTAACAATAAACAATTTTTGTTAAGTAAAAGGTTTCACGTGATAAACTCATTGAAATGGCAATTTGATCTTAGGACCCACATCAACGGATGAACGTTGACACTGAATTTCAACACATTAATTGTGATTCAAAGCAATAACAGCACATTATTTGAAGAGCGCCCCAATTTCAAAACAAAAAATTGCGATTTTGGCACAGATGATTGGTAACTGGCTAGTAAACTGACCTGTGCATGGTAAGCTCAACATGCGGCTTCCAATGATAGCATACCATTCGCAGATATAGTTATAGACAATTACCAAAACTATGCACAAATCTCAAATTTGAAATTTGGGGGCACTCTCCAAAAAATTTGCTGTATTGCTTTAACTTCCAACTTCCAAAAAAGTGTCCTAAAATTGATTGACTGACTTGCCACTGGCACAGGAAATTACTGTAAACACTGAACAATACACCACTTCGTTAATTTTGTGCAGCTTTCAAACTTTTAGTACACAAAATTATTTTGTGATATAAAAACAAAGCGAAGATTATTAGAAGTTCATACATAAAAGGTTTCTATATCACCAAATCACTAGGGAACCGATTGAATGACAGTACACCTTAACATCCTACGAGTGATGGTTCTTCTGAAATACATATCCAAGCTTCCAGTTCCAACAATCGTCACTCATTTTGCATGAACAAGCGAGGTCGTAGATATTGGCATCAATGTTCTATGTGAGCTAATTAAGACAGCCAAATATAACATAATGGCCCCAATTCACAAAAATGGACTAACTTTAGTCCTGTACTAAAATGGGATTAGTCCTACCAAGTAAAACTGCACTTTTCCCTTCCCCATTAAAGGCCGACTCAAAGATTTCGAAATATAATTTTTTTGTGTAGTAAATAGTCATCCAGAAGTAAAGATAGTCGCCTAAAATGCTTAAAGGCACTATCAGTGATCCGCCCGAAAGAGTTAAATTATTGTAAATTTGCAGGAAAAGCTTAAAAGTGTAAGAATAAGTCTGTAGAAATCTCCTAAGTTATTTTTCCAACTAAAAAAAACCCTGAAAACAGCAGTGTCCAAAGATATGAATCTCCATTTAATTTTGTGTTGTAGTAAGTGTTCATACGGACAGTAATGACTAAAATAACAGATTTTGTCCTTATTACGCTGCTTTTGGTCGTATCACTTGTAAGGTATGTTAGGACACCTATATTTGTTACAGAGCTGCAAAAATCTGATTTTTGATATTTTTATTATTTGCTGTTTTAGCAAATCACTGATAGTGCCTTAATTCCAAAGTTAGAGATGAATTGGATATTCAGTTTTCACGCAGTAAACATTTATGCACAGTATAAACAGTGCCATTGGATACCGTGTATAACAAAAATTTTGGATCTGGAATTTTATAACAAAGTTGTGATTTTCTATATGAAAGACTTGGATTTGAGCTTAGTTATTTCACACAATGATTGCGTGGACAAGCATTATAGATGCAGTAGAAGCAGGTACCTTTCCGCACTTCCTATACTTACACGATATACCCGTGTAAACACAACGTGGGCTATGGAAGTACCCCCATGATCAGCATTGGGATTTGATGCCTAGTGTAGATAGCCCCACTGTGTATTAAATTTAGAGAATAAAGGTATGATTTTGGGAACCGGTACTCTCTTTACGACGAATTGAACCCAAGGCGATACCATTATTTTAAGTGGAAGAACGAGGCCGGAGGCCGAGTTCTTCCACGCAAAAATAATGCTGTCGCCGGGTTCAATTCGTCGTAAAGAGAGTACCGGTTCCCAAAATCATACCTTTATTCTCATTCTTAAACAGCTTTATCATTTAAGGTCATCTTTAACCCAATTTCGTGATGCTTTACGGCTTATTTTTTTTTTTTTTTTTTTTCATACGGACAGTAATGACTAAAATAACAGATTTTGTCCTTATTACGCTGCTTTTGGTCGTATCACTTGTAAGGTATGTTAGGACACCTATATTTGTTACAGAGCTGCAAAAATCTGATTTTTGATATTTTTATTATTTGCTGTTTTAGCAAATCACTGATAGTGCCTTAATTCCAAAGTTAGAGATGAATTGGATATTCAGTTTTCACGCAGTAAACATTTATGCACAGTATAAACAGTGCCATTGGATACCGTGTATAACAAAAATTTTGGATCTGGAATTTTATAACAAAGTTGTGATTTTCTATATGAAAGACTTGGATTTGAGCTTAGTTATTTCACACAATGATTGCGTGGACAAGCATTATAGATGCAGTAGAAGCAGGTACCTTTCCGCACTTCCTATACTTACACGATATACCCGTGTAAACACAACGTGGGCTATGGAAGTACCCCCCTGATCAGCATTGGGATTTGATGCCTAGTGTAGATAGCCCCACTGTGTATTAAATTTAGAGAATAAAGGTATGATTTTGGGAACCGGTACTCTCTTTACGACGAATTGAACCCAAGGCGATACCATTATTTTAAGTGGAAGAACGAGGCCGGAGGCCGAGTTCTTCCACGCAAAAATAATGCTGTCGCCGGGTTCAATTCGTCGTAAAGAGAGTACCGGTTCCCAAAATCATACCTTTATTCTCATTCTTAAACAGCTTTATCATTTAAGGTCATCTTTAACCCAATTTCGTGATGCTTTACGGCTTATTTTTTTTTTTTTTTTTTTTCATACGGACAGTAATGACTAAAATAACAGATTTTGTCCTTATTACGCTGCTTTTGGTCGTATCACTTGTAAGGTATGTTAGGACACCTATATTTGTTACAGAGCTGCAAAAATCTGATTTTTGATATTTTTTTTTATTTGCTGTTTTAGCAAATCACTGATAGTGCCTTAATTCCAAAGTTAGAGATGAATTGGATATTCAGTTTTCACGCAGTAAACATTTATGCACAGTATAAACAGTGCCATTGGATACCGTGTATAACAAAAATTTTGGATCTGGAATTTTATAACAAAGTTGTGATTTTCTATATGAAAGACTTGGATTTGAGCTTAGTTATTTCACACAATGATTGCGTGGACAAGCATTATAGATGCAGTAGAAGCAGGTACCTTTCCGCACTTCCTATACTTACACGATATACCCGTGTAAACACAACGTGGGCTATTGGGATTTGATGCCTAGTGTAGATAGCCCCACTGTGTATTAAATTGGCCCATAGCGTAGTGCGTCATTAATGTGGTTGACCAAATTTGGCGACATTTTTGTTCATAACATCAAAAGGAAACATTTCCTGGGTCTTATATTTCACTGGGGTAATGAGAAATATATGAACTTTCTTCTGACACCAAAATCTCAACAAAAAAAAAAAGAATGGGAATTTATTTGATGGCATGTATCCTCCACTAATTTGGAAATTGCTGGGAGAGAGCAGACCACTGACCCAAATGTTACCTTTTTTCCCTAGTGGAAAAAGATTTTGTCCATAAAAATCCTGGACACAGACGATGGCTACCAAGAATTCCCCAATTAACTCTTTGAACAAATGTTAATGCTATTTTTATAAATGTCAACAAATTCTGACTAAGATCAATACACAATTCTCCATAGTAAACTGAAGCTTTGCCAAAACTTCAAGGGGAATTCATGCGGCAATAAGGCTCTGATATGCGGTAAAACATTGGTAACATGATTTAAAGAAGCAAACATATCGCAAGCATGCGTGAATTTTAAAGGTGAAATTAAAATGAGCATTTTACATGGGTGCACATAAACAACACCTCACAATGTTAATGGTGCTTGTTCCGATTTATGTCTATATGTGTTCTCTACTTGATATGAGACCCTGGCACTTGCACAAATGCCCCATCAAGTACCATGGGAAACAAACTTGCGGTTTTGATGGTTAGAAGCAATAATGCGTATTGCAAAGCCCTATTCAATACTACGCTAATATTGATGGTTAACCATTAAAACGGCAGTTTGTTGTTTATATCTTGGTATTTAATGGATTTGTCAGCTTAAATTTCAGGACGGCCTTTCATCTGATATCAAAATCGATAATACTTCCAGGTAAATCAGGGGGTCCCAAAGACGATCGGAACATGATGCACCTTTAAAAATGTTTTGTTTTCACACAACGTTTCACACACTGCACATTTAGTTAGCCAGACAACCAGATTCTTTAGAGGATTACGATTAGAGGTTAATGGCTGAATATTTTTAGCTTCGAATGCATTGGCCAAAAATCAATGCATGCGCGCTCAGTTTGACGACGAATAACCCTGCAGGGGCGAGTGCCATTATGAGTCGATGCACGAGAAACTGAAAAATATACAGACATTAACCTAATTCATAAACACTATTACAGCAGACAATTTTAAAAGAAAAATCTCAATAGGCTAACATGTACGTCATGAAATCCAATGCAGAGGCCAATGTTTCTAACGAAAAGATGCACATACCCGTCCATAAAACGAATCAATCCAACATATATATAAACGTTCTAAACACTCAGTGTACGCTCATTAACATACCCACGGTGCAATGACAATGACATATACATGATTTTTGTCCAATCATATTTCTTCTCTCATAATAAACATTTATGAATTAACTTTCAAAGTGCCACTTGATTAGTCATTGCATAATCTTGAATAATCACTCTCAC
Source organism: Ophioderma brevispina (assembly GCA_023653785.1). Lineage (NCBI taxonomy): Eukaryota > Metazoa > Echinodermata > Ophiuroidea > Amphilepidida > Ophiodermatidae > Ophioderma > Ophioderma brevispina. Next base: position 36,661 of record JAMKCH010023391.1, read on the forward strand.
CAGTACCATATTGCACGACACATGAGTGTGGTAATCATCACCTTGGTACTCAAGTACCTGCAGCACAGTACAGTAAACGAAACCGGCTACTCTTGCGCTAATATGCTTCAACTGCATTGTTATTCTAAAGGTGCATTTTGTGATTCTAGCACCTCATTGTGTATGGTTCTGTAGATATCCTCTGAAAAAAGGTTATTTCCAAAATTTCTGTTGATTCTGAAAATGTGTATCAGCTTACAAATGTTCACAAAAGAGTTCAACGATCGAATGCACCAACTATAAACTTGCTTGTCTAATAGGCCATCTATAGCTTTGGTAAAAAATTCTTGGCCAAATTACGAGGTATGCCCGCTTCTGCACCAAAACGGCACAATACTGGGTTATGCGTAGATGTAGGAGTACCTGAAGTGGCATGTTGTTACACACAAGAATCTGGCTGTTTGCTTTCATCTATACTATAAATTTTCCATCATGAATTATTTTGGCAACTCTCTAGCACATTCACACATGCTTATTTTGAAAAAAAGTCTTATTTTCTAATCCCCGTGTTGAAAATGGAACTAGCATAAGCTAATAATAACACATAGTCCGAGACAAGCTCAAATCAAGCCAGAACCAAGGTATATCTTCTAAAGCACGCACCAACAAAAAGCAAACCAGCAAAACCACTTGAAAAACAAGCACTTAAAGCTAAGTACTTCACTTGAGTGCACTCAAGAGGTTCTATTGTTGTTCAAGTGCTTGATTATTTTCTAGCTTGTTTTGACTTGATATGAGCTTGTTCTGGCTTGAATCAGCTTGTTTTTTGAGTGGATGAAGTAATCTGAATTCCTTTTAATTGAAGGATTTTAAAGGGGGATGGCCCGATTTAAGGATACAAAGTTTTCATCTTGATAGATTGGCCTTCACACCAAAAACCCCTTTGTAAAGTTTCGCGCCGATATTTCAATCCGTTTTGATGCGAGAGCTAAAAACGTGATTTTGTAAGCCCCATAGAGTACTGTGTAAAATTAATATTGGTCGACCAATATGGGGCACATTTTCGCTCATAACTTGCAAACCAAACATCCTTTGGCTCTAAGACTTCACAGGGTAAATGAGAAAAATAGTAGCTTTCTTCTGATACCAAAATGTTGACCACTTCCGGTAAAATCTGGGCTTCTGGGGACAAGGCTATTAGGGATCGGGCCATGGACCTTTAAACAAGATGATTTTTCAAAATCAAGAAAAATAAGTGGTACAAGCAGGCATGAGAATCCACTTTTGTCAAGTAACCTGAAAAGTAGTGTGAAAGTGACCAAAATGGCCCCAAAACAGGCTGAAATTTAATAAAATCTGAACCACAAAAGAGCATGAAAATTCTCACGCCTGTACAATTATGGCCACTTGCTATATTCAAATCACGTCCAGGGCGCCTCCTATAGCTGGAACAATTCTCGCAATTCCAAATACGGTGCGCTACCAGCGGTTAACCCTTGCCAGTCCAATTTTTGATCACAAGGGTTAACATCACTGTCCAAATCACCACTGGATTAACACACAAGTAGTGAGATTATTATGTTGAAAACAGCTCACTGAAAGACTTTGGGTGATCCATAGAGAGAGAAAAGTTTCCTTTAATATCGTATACAATCGTTGAAGTGCGCATACACACAAAATAGACCATTATATTGACAAACTAAATGATCACTTACTTCTTCCTATGTAATATTTGTATTAAGCGGAATCTGGATGTCGACCTTTTCTCATTATGCATCGGGAAAATCCTTGGCGGTGCATCGTATTGCGAACTGGGAGAATTAAGGCCACTGACAAGTTTATCTGTTGATGGTATCTTCTAGAATGATTTTTGTTTTCTACAAAGGCAAATGGCCTTTTACGTGGTACTATGAAAGCACCTTAACACAACCGATGTACTGTTTTATCATTCATCAAAATAATGGCTACATTTTATGCACTTTTTTTAGTATACCTATCAAAGCCACATACACAACATGTTAACACAAGTAAACAAAAATAGGAACACAAGTAACAAATAAACACAAGTAAAAAACAAAATAGAACACAAAAGCAAAGAGTAAGAAATACTTAGCTGGAAGGCAGGAGGTAAAAGCTCAGTGGGGTAGCAAGTTATTCATAGTTATAGTTAAGATAATTATGAAAGTTTTAACACTACAAAACTCACAAAACTTATGCTTACCTTTAATTCCCTTTGTTTTACTGAACCATGCCCTCCCCTCTTGCTACGCCACTGCTTGTGTCATTGAAATGACGCAAGTACAGGTGAGTTTAGCATGAACTAGAATGATTTGTTGGGTAAGGTCAAAGGTCAGAGGTCAATGTGAACAGGGAGTTAATGCCAGGGGTTGCCAATGCCAGGCAAAGTAGTAACGTCGGTTAAAAACAAAAACACGGCTGTTTTTGAGGCGGCCATTGAGTTGAGATTTCAGCTCCAAGACGATGCAACACACACGGAAGCCAAATAAGCAAAATGCATTGTTACCTTTGAAAAGTATCTCGCGTACAAACACCACATTTTTTTGGTAAACACACAAAACGTACCACGATTAATATTAGCATGGGGCTGGCTGTTGGTTAACACAGACTGTATCTGATGCCCACATGAAATCACGAGAGGAAGAATCGCGGGAGAAGGAATACTCATAGACATTAACAAATAAACTTGGGAGAATTGGATGTGTAATTAAAACAGTAACTTGGCGGTACTACAAACAAAAAACAAAGCTGCTGGCTCTGAAACGACTCTGAATAAAGTTGACTGCCAATTTCTGGAATTTCAAATTTCTGCAGTGTTCGATTGTACTGATTTCATCACAATCAGTGTGACATAAAGTGATAAACAAACCCACTCCCAAATGTACCTATGTGGCCAATTAATATTTTGCATTTATGAGAATCCGTTTCCAGAGAGGAACTGGTATATCATATTGATAAGATTTATTGGCAATGTTTAATATATATTTTAATTTAATCAATGTAAAACCACAATCAATAAATCCTTTCATGAAGTGCCACCTCCACCCCATAAATCTCTGGTACCATACTATTTTATAAAAGATCTATAATAAACATTGTTACAGTTCTAAAACACAACATTTTCCACAATACAGCCCTGTCTGAATCAGGATTTTGCTTCTGGTCTGGCTCGAGAAATCTACTGCAATTTTAGTTCATACATTACACGACAATGCCACCACAAACGTACACAAGACACTTTTCAAAGGTTGCAGTGATAATATGGTTAAAAACTATGCGCAAGTAACAGAGGGCCGCTGTTCAACGAGTAACAGGGATTTATTGTTTCTTTAACAGCCGTGCATCAACAACTGGCAACACAACTTCTCTCCTCATCACATACCTTGCCTAAGCTGTCCCATGCACTTTGGGTAGAGGTAGCCTGAGACAGCATCATATCTACCTTGTCATTATAGAACAGCATGCACACACAGCAGCCCGGTTTCTGGTCGGCGAGGGAGGCGTTGTAGGCCTGTTCCATCTCAAAGCTGTTGGGCTGTGTCACCCAAAGGCCAAACATGGACCGAGCCCATGTTTTCATCAGGGCGTACTCCTGGGCGGTGAAATCTGTGACGACAAAGAGGGGAAGGAAAATTTCAATTATCACCATATGACAGAGGTATAATGACAATGTTGCTCATTACGGCATCTGTCATTCACAGCAAATTGGTACTGAGATTGTGCGCATAGTATGACAGGACTATTGAACTGTAAGCCAAAAATAAAAAGAATTTGTTACATGTAGAAATTCGAAGTGAGGTACATATAGAACTTAGATTGCCAAAATGAGTATTTAATCTAAAATTATGCTCCAGCCATGAACAGTCACTGGTCTAATTGATGGATTGTCTAGGTTGTAAAAGGTTATTCATTTTTTCCTACAACTATATAGCAAAAATACTGCAAATAACTTGGCTTTCACAATCACACCCCCCCCCCCTGGCAATATGGCAGTATGGAACATGACCTCAGATGACCTTTGACCTTGGTCCATGACCTTTGACATCATGCACATATGAAGGAACCCTATTGCACCTTAACCCCAAGTCTGGTTTCAATCAGACTTCAACTTTTCGAAGGAGACCTTAAAAAAAGTAAACCTAACCTTGGTTAGAAAAGCTAACCAAACCTGGAACACACACACACATGGACATGCGACCCTCACAATATCCCCCTCTGCTTTTCAAGCCAGGGGATAAAAACCAAAATGTTGCTATGGAAACACTTGAGGGTAATTTGTAATGTACAAAACCATACAGATTACCCTCAAGTGTTTCCATAGCAACATTTACACTGTACACACATTAAAGAGAATTCTCTGTGGCACGGAAAACTGAATTTCTAGGCGAAAAGATACTTGAGGTCTTCCAAGCCGCTGTTGGTGAACACGAATGGCAAATTTGGCATTTTGGCCCGTATTCCAGAAAGTTGTTTAGCGTGATTTTAAGCTAAGCAAACGTTTATCTGTGAGATAAACCTATCGCTTAAGTAAACGTAATTCCAGAAAGGAGTTTAAAGTTAAACACAAATTCAACTGCGCTGAAATGCATCTAAATTTAAACTAATTATGGGGCTGGTTTAAGAAGTGGTTCAACGTGTTTTTGTCAAGTAAACGGTTCACTGCACTGACCAATTTGACAGCAGCCAAGGCACATATCATTCTCGCCCAGTTGGTGCAATATCATAAACGCTACAGAAAGCTGTGATACACTTTAGGCGTTCAACCATTAAAACAAAATAGGATCTTTTGTACAAGTCTGTGTTAACTTCTTTAAATTCAACCCTAACCCGTCCGAGAGTCATTGAAAAGCAATTAGGTTGCTCCTATTGATTCTAATTGCACTTCGGACATCAAGAACTATTTATTTTACCTGCTGAGATTTTTCTCTGCATCTCGGGCGCTTACCCGGCAGAACACCCATTGATTTCTATTGCCTTTCGGCCGCTTTCCCATGAGGAGATCGCCAAAAACCAATTGCTTCTGATTGACTTTGAAACGTCCACGCACGATGACACTAAGTTAGCGTAGCCATATTGTACCCCACCATGCACTGCCTTCTCGAAGTCCTGCGGGGTTTCCCCCTGTGTGGACTTACGTTGGGCCCTCCGAATTTAGCAGATGTGTCAATGTCAAATTTACAAACCCGGAAGTAGAGCGTACATTCCGGTCATTGCTTTTGACTTTCGGCCGCTTTCCAGCAGAAGACGTTGAAAACCAATTGCTTCCGACTGACTTTCAGCGCTTTCACGGCAGAACACCCATTGATTTCTATTGACTTTTGGCCGTTAACAATTTTCCGCAAGCTATTCCGCTGCGGGGAAAACGTCCAACAGTCAATGTAAAGCAACAAATGACTGACTCTTGTATGACAGTAGACACTTATGCGTTGCTTTTGATTGACTCTCGGCCGTTTTAGGGTTAAATAATGACGGTGTTACTCATGTTTAAAGCTTTAAATTACGGCGATTTTCAGCTAAAATCGCATGTAGTTAAACTTTAAGTTTTTGGAATACGGGCCTTTTTGTTTGAGACCCTTAAACAATTAACTGAAAATATACTCAGCCATGAAGCAAATTACTCAACTTTTTAATGATATACTACACTAACAGGTATCAAATATTTGAGATTTAACACTATGAGCTGGTTAAATCTCATTTCCCTTGGCACAGTTCAGTACCTTGCATTCACCAGTGTATTTAGAAGATACACCCCCTGGTTTTTGGGTATGATATATAATACCCGGATCACACAAGATTAGTTCATGTCAATGTATGTACAAGTACAGCCCACTGAACTGTGTCCTTGGTGGATGAGCATATTGTAACTCATAGTGTAAATAGGTGAAAAAGTTTCCCAAGTAATTTTGATGGGTTTATATATTCTTAAGTCAAATTATAATACAAAATTTAATCAAAATAGTTGATACATCACCTTTCATACCTTTTCCTCTGGCTTTCTTGCTTCGTTCACTGCTGTGTCTTCGTTCACTGCTGTGTTTACTGTGTTTGATTTCTTGCTCTTCCTTTTGTCCCTGGATGATGAACTGGATGACGACTTCTCTGAAGAACGGCGGTGCGTATTGCTTGTTTTATCTCTGCCACTGCTTGCCGTTGTTACCGATTCTGTACTCGTCGTTGCTACATCTGCGCTGCGATGCAATACGTCATTTGGATTTGAGCTATATGCATGCTCTGTGCGAACTCCTTCACTGATCACTTTGTCTTGGGAGAGCTGCTCTTCCTTCTTTTGCTCCTCCCTCTTCTGCTCTTCCCTTTTCTGTTGCTCTTCCCTCTTTTGTTGCTCTTCCCTCTTCTGTTGCTCTTCCCTCTTCTGTTGCTCTTCCCTCTTTTGTTGCTCTTCCCTCTTTTGTTGCTCTTCCCTCTTTTGTTGCTCTTCCCTCTTTCGCTCTTGTTTCTTTTGCTTATCGTTCTCCTTTGATTTCTTTGTCAGTTCTTTCATTCTTAGCTCTTCTAAACCTCTCTTTGTTCTTAATTTTACTGGCTTGCGTTCTTGAGGTTGGGCTGTTGATGACGATAATAGCGAGGATGGTTCTCTTTTAACAGGGGATTTAGTAATGGACGACGACTTTGTAATCACCGATGCATCGGTAATCATCGGTGACGCAGTCTCTATTTCTAATTTTACTTCCTTGGATTCCATCTTAGACTTAGATTTCTCCTTAATCTTTCTATGCAAAACATCTTTCACATTGAGTACATCAGTGGAATCACTCTCCTCAATCTCAACTTCAATTTCTACAATCTCTTCATCTGATGTGGCACTTGAGCTTGCCATAGCTTCACTGAGGTTACTATAGGTCATGGCCGCCATGCGGCCATGCCTCTTGTGCAATTTAGACAGCTTGGGAGATGAAGGCTCTGCATCTCGTCCATCTCGCTTGTGAACTGGATGTCTCCTGGGTTTGGTTGGTGGTTCAATCTTCCGTTTCAAGACCGCCGACTCCCTAGTTGAGACAGGGAAAGGAGAAAAACCAAATGTGTCATGCAATCTTAAAGTATTGGCTGCCCATCACAGCAGTAAAGACAAAAGGCTAAATGGATACCTATGGCAGAATTCTTCCCAAAAATTTACAGCTGACATTTTACCTCTGTAATAAAGTCAATACTTAAGTGTATAAGATCTTGCACACCCCATTTGTGTAAAAGGGGGGGGGGATAATGTGGACCCCCTCTGCTGTTGGATTTTTTACCAAAACCTATGGTCATTGAAAGGGTACATTAACACGATTCAAACTTTTTTAAAGCACTTTTTCTCTCAAATTTAGCTCATTAATAGAATATAAATACATTTACATTGCTGAAATAAGAATTTTAATAAGTTACTTCAATATGATTTAAGGGGCAAGACAAGTTTTGAATAGTGCCACGAAAATGTTTATTTATGCTAATTGGCATTTGAATTTTATTGCCACCAAAATATGCACAACTGATAATTTAGAACAGGAGCAGGGACCCAGGTCAAAAATCATCATTTACCCCACACTACAGAAAAAGTTTGACACCTTTGGTAGTTAGTATGGACCCTCTATATCAATGCAACATAATGCAACATAATCCAATTGGTGTTGAGCTTCTTTTACCATTATCTCGGTAAGTAAACATTTAACATAATCAAAACTATACTTTTTGGGAGTTCTCTTTCCTCAGGCAATAATTTGCAAGTATTTAAAATATAAATAGATTACCTCAATGGTTGACGCCATGTACACAATGATATTGACCTTTTTACCATTTTAGTCATTTTACCCTATGACTCCAAACCAATGGACGTAGGTGGTACACACTATACACTTTTGGAATCCTTATGATTAGATGGACAATATGGTATACATTTCAACTTGGTTGGAGCATTTTAAAACTTTGACCCCTGTGTAACCTTAAATTTGCCCTATTGAAAAAGTGATACCACAATTTGAGGGTACTAATACCTAGCATTGATAGAGAGGGTCCATACTAAAAGGTGTTGAACCTTTTCTGTAGTGGGTGGTAAACAAACTCCTTAAATAAGGCCCCTATGGTATTCTGCTCCTGCTCTAATTAGGCAATTGCATAAAATTGTGGGGCCAAAATAATTTAGGTTAAAACATGGCGTGCCGAACAACAAACTGTTTGGGTCACAACATAGACCCCCCCTTATACACTTAAGTTCTTTTGATAAATGTCATTTGTAGTAATTACGGGCTGACACAAGATCAACCTTACTTGTTTACTGCATGCCTATTTACTGGCATGGATATACGGTGGAATTGACTGGGTCATGTGAGTAAAACTTGTAAGTTTTCAATGTGTCCAGTTGAGGATTTAGGTAAAACATACAACTTGTAACAGAATGCAGTCCCTTGAATGACACCCTGATAAAATTTGTAACTTTACATCAACATTGTTATAAAATGACATCACCATGTTGCCATAATAAAAAAAATACATTGGTCCTCGGACCGCTTGTGTCGCCTGCCGTCGCGGTTAGTGAATGATAGGCCTAACATGACCTTTGACCTTGATATGTGACCTTTGACCTCATCAACAAATGAGGGATCCCATGTTGCACCTGATTCAAGTTTGGTTCCAATTGAACTTCAACTTCAAATGAGGTCAATTTCACATTTTCAGCCTATTTTACAACGACCTCACATGACCTTTGACCTTTGACCTCATCAACAAGTGGGGGATGCCATGTCGCACCTGTGACCCAAGTTTGTTTTAAATCCATCAAAGTATGAGGATATTACAGGCAAATGTTAACCCTTTTTCACAACAGACAACCACATCAACAGGACATCAACAACATAACAAAACAACAGACACTACAGTGGACAAAGTGATCCCTATGTGTCTTCCTGACCTTAGGGCAGGCGACACAATAGGGCAGGCGACACAAAAATCTTGCAATGGCCAGCTCTTAATACCAATTCTTACTTCTTATTTGGTTTACGGTCTCTGCGCGCCACTAGCTGTGCATCACTCATGGGGCCATCAATATCCTCAAGGTAGGTGAAGTCGGTTCCCATTTTCCAGGCCTCATAGCGATCTGGCTGGAATATTCTCACAAATGGATCCATGTTGATTTTGACCGAATCTCTTGCACAAGTACACTGAAAATATAAAATGGCAGATTAAATTCTGAAAAAATCATTAAAGCAGAAGATTTAATGCCAATTTTTATGGATATTAGGACCAATGAAAAAATTATGTTACAGTAAAAGAGGAAAATTCCAGATTGATCACCTCCAAAAAAGCCTGCAAACATTAGTTCAAACATGCCCCTCCTTCTTTTTCTATTGTTTTCCCCATTTCTCAACTTCTCTGACACTGACAATTTATGACTTAATTATTTACAATTCTACGACTTTACAGGACTCGGGGATGTGAGTGGCCATGTTTAAAGAACGCGGAAAATTGGAAACTTCCCATCTACAGAGCAATTCCCTACTCAGCTGTCAGAGAAGGTTGCCGAATTTGACAGACGTGGCATTTTCGCTACCACTGAACTATTAAATTTGATGACCTGTGACGAAAACCTTCCCAAATTTAACTTTATATATTTAGAAGATTACCTTATATGCATGATTCTAGCAAAATCTATGACGAAGCGAAACTCAATTCAATGTATGCGACGATTAAGTAAATGATACAACATTTAACATTTTCAGAAGACCGAAACATTAATAACCACATTTTACCCCTCATCATTTGCTATCAGTATCAGATGCTTTTAGAGAGGATTCCGCTGCGATGCATGCGAAGAATCTTCCCTACTCTACCGTGTGCCTTCTCTACCCGATCTTCTTTGATGCATTTTGCATCCGATTTTCTCCGAATATCTATCATATGGTAATCTACGTCCCCATAATAAATAGTTCTTTGTTCAATAACTTCAGAGGTTTATTTTCCTGAAAAAAACTGGATGGATGGCTTACAAATGCCAGAGTAAATGCTTTCAATGTGCATTATCATCATACCTTATAGGCACGGTTAAAAAAAAACATGTTAAGCCCAAGATATTCTTCCAGTCGCAACGAGCCGATTGGCGAGCGCAACACCAGATTTTTCGACCCAAGATCAAGTTGTTACGCATGCCACAAGCAGAAATCTCTTGCTGCAATTGGGAAAGTATACATGGGCTTTACCACATCGCAAATGGAGTGTCTCACTAGCTTCAGGACGGGAAACAGGGTAAAAGTTCACAAACAAGCCTTTTAACATAGTTGTTTAGAAATAAATGAAACTGTGACTAAAATGATTTTTGTTTCCATTTCAAAAAAGAACAAGAATTTATATTAGGGATGTAAAAATGCGACGCAGGTCAAAAAAAAATACCGGGAAAACGCGGCAACTCCAACATGCCCTGAGGACTTCCTGGCAACCCTGTACAGGATTCCTCTAAACCCAAATTTTCTTGGTGATTCAAATTTTTAGAAAAAGGGCATAAAAGTTGAAAAAAATGATGAATCAAATCAAGTGTTTACTTACACAATTGGGCCTTGCCAAAGTCTATCCATCTATCCGATGCAAAATTGGTTGACTCAAGCACACAGGTCCAGCCATGGTTGAAGCCGGCGTGGTAACCACTTATGGAAAACGTATCATGAATTCACCACACTCTTGGGTTAATCTAATTGGAGGGATAAAAGTTCACGTCACATTGAAAGCTACAACACTATATGTTGTATCATTCATGGTGTTGAATGAACATTAGAAAATTCTCTAACACATTCCTGGCACCTGTGCTAGGCAATTTCCTTGGCCTCTCACACCAGGATTTTTGCGGGTAAAGGATTGGCCTGTAGTGATTGTAGTGATATTCTGCCAGCACACTTTTGTAGGCAGACCAGACGATATCGGGTTTGTTTATTGAAAACCAGCCTAGAGGTGAGAAATTTTATGTCTAGATATCAAGGGCAGGTTCTGGCCAGAATTGCCAATGTCTTGCTAGCTGTTAGAAATGGTTCGGCTTCACTGCGCTAAAACAATGAAAACTAGGTAGAAGTAGCCCAAGTCCCGGGAAAGGGTTAACGTTAATGCATACCAGCAGGACACGGAAGCAGTGCCCTTGGTCATTAGTGACTATTTTTTTAAAAACCCTTAACTGCTTTACGCTGGGTGATAAATGGCTTCTCGGATCTTTGTGCCGCTATGTACTGCTGGTAAAATTAGTGGAAAGTTAGGGTTTAGCCACTGTATGTGCTGCTTGGTAGATTAACCCTCAGTGAAACCTCATACTGCTGTGTTGCGTCAGAAGTAAATACTGATTATTAAACTTTCACTTCACCTGGCCCAACGGATTGTTCAAAAACACCCTCTGACCTGGCTTAATTAAGAAGCAGTTAAGTATTTTATTTGGACTTAAAATAACAACAGCACACATTACAAAGGTGCCACTACTGAAATGATCTAATTTTGTGGGAAGTTTAAACTATTCCTTTGTAAGGTCCCCCAAGTATATTTAATCCTTTGAACCTTGAATTGTATTAAGGCCAATTAATGGCTAGTTAATTGCATCAGAGATGCATTTGGGCACGCCTTTTTCCAGGTAGACTTACACCCGGTTGACTGAAAAACAATTCTGCTGGACTTTTATAAGTTAATAATTTTTTTTAGTTCCACAAGGTGTGCTAGTAGGTAATTAGGGTAGCAGTGTAACAACTACAAAATGCCCTCTTGTTTGCTTAAAAAAAAACAAACGTTTCACCGGAACCTGGTGTCTTCGTTGCGGGGTTTATGACGTGGGTACAAAGGCCACTGCAGAGTCAACAAGGATATGAGGTCACCAGCATGTGGGTCACTACCAGAGGGGTTATTGAGTCAATCCCACAATTGCCACAGTTTTGGGAAATTTCACTCAACAAGGTCAGGTGGATCCCACAAAAATACTACTCTAAAACACACAAAAAAAACCTGACTTTACACTAATTTTAGTCCATCAAGGTGCTTATATTTTTTGGTTTTTTTGCATGATTATGGAGATTGTTTCTGGTGGTTCTTGACTTTTGTAATTTTTATCCCTAAGAGACATGGTTTTACTACAGTAAAGTAGAGGAACATGGCAATGCATTGTGGGATTGATCAAAAACACCCTCTGGTCACTACCCAAGTGTCGTGAAAATGTGCGCAAGTATGTGGAACAGTGGGGAATTATGTTAGGCAACATTGGGTCAACATTTTTATCACAGGAAGATCCAGACCACACACACACACTACTAACTAATAAAGCAATCGGTAGGCGCACCTTTGCAGATGACACAAAATGTCAAGGTTGCCAAAAGGCATTCAGAAGCCAATTTCAGGGGAGCCACTTCAGGTCAGGGATTTTATTGTAAAGCTGTATCCATTTAAAGCGGCATTTGGGTTGTGAGGGTTAGACAACACAACAACATCTACCAACAACTTAATTATCAACTAGAAGAAACAATTGTGACCAACAATGACGCGAAATATCTACAAAATGCTTTAGCCTTACCTTGTTGCATGGGATGGAATACTTCTTTAGTATCTGCGGAGAAATGACTGTCATCTTATGACGGAGGAAGTTGGAGCATACCTGGAAGTTCTGGGGATAAAAACCTAAAAGGGAGACAGAGCATTTTTTTTCATTATTATAACCTATTCAATGCCTATTAACCATTCACAACTATGAAATTGAATTTAGGCAAATTGTACTAATAGTTTTTTCAGTTGTGTGAACAGTGTTCACTAACACAGGCCAGACTGGGACCTAGTCTACTGACATGTTAGCCATAACTACTGTACTACTCAATTGTCTTTAAGTTCCTAGTCTACTCCACAGACATTTAAAACCAGTCTCTTAATTTCTTTCAGGGATGTATGTGGGCATATCAATAATATCCTGTAATTGACCAGGTCCTTGCACCAACAGCCAAACACTTGCGCATGGCGCTTAACTTTCATGCGGGAATCTTCCAAACAAAAGGCTACAGAACAAGTTAAAGGGATCGTGTAGGGTGATGCAGCAAAAGTGACTCCACATATTAATGCATGCAGGTTTGTGAGACAAACCTTTCTTGACCTTAGCAAATAAATACACCCTTTTACTAAATGTTGGCCAGAGATTTACAGAGTTGTCAGTGAATGTTACCAAAAAAAACCTGAAAAAAAAAACACAAATTCGGGTAAAAATGACCCAAAATAGGCTAAAAATACATAAAACTGCAGAAATTTGGGATTTAAAAAATCTGAATTCAGATAAAAATCTGAAATCTGGCATCTGTCACTATTTTCCAACATAGAGGGATGCCATAAATGAGAAATATATTTCTACTGCAGTGCATTAAGAGAGGGAAAAATTATTCTACTTACCTGCTGCTAACCTTTCAAGTCTCTTTGCATGAATAGGTGGGATTGCATACCTAAATAGAATACAAAACAAACAAACCACATTCATACAAATCGGACGTAACACTAGAAATGAAGCCGTTCACATTACTTATTGTAAGCAAGCATATGGAACTATTTATAACTTAAGATAAAATTGCTTTGAAATTGCATACATAAACAGACCAAGCAATTACAAATGTTAGAGGGGAGTACATAGTTCCCACGATAACCTGCGTACATGGATATGGCAACGTCTTAGATTGTTCCGTGGGGAGGAGTTGTGACTCTCCATGATGATGATGATGTGAAAATTGAAGGTGATGACTGATGATTGATAGTTGAACAGATTCTTCGCTAAGTTTTTCAGTGTTTAAAGGTGCTTGTTCCGATCGTCTTTGGGACCCCCTGATTTAACCGGAAGTACATGTAGTATCACTTTTTGATATCATATGAATTATTTTTCTCATTCTTCCCCTGAAATTTCAGCTTTCAATTCCATTTCTTTCCAAGATATTGACAAAAAACTGTTTTAATGGTTAACCATCAATAGTGAATAGGGCGTTGCACTATGCATTTTCACATCTAGCATCAAAATCTCAAGTCTGTTTCCCACGGTAATTACATAGTGGTCACTGCATACAAGTGTCAGGCTCCCATTTCAAGTAGAGAACACGATAGACAAAAATCGGAACATGCACCTTTAAAACATGATAAAAATACTTGAGCTAGTGACCAAGAATGCTCATTTTTTATATTGATAAACCTAAAATCCAGGAGATTTCAGGGGCGCTGCCCATTGGAGCCTCACCAGGGCAAGCCATGTACGCTTTGCGTGCATTGCACCTCGCATTTTCGCAGAGAATTTTTTGACATACAGTTAAAGTTCCCAGAGAGTAAATATTTTTTCTATGCCATGTTGGTACTGTCAGCCACACTGGGCAGCCCACAAAAAATGCCCTCCATTTAAGTTGGGTTTTTGACTCGCAGATGTATTAAATCACAAAAGTAAACTTTCTGTTTTTAATAAGCTTTGACTGTTCACAGATTAATATTCACGGTAGACATTTGTTCTGCACTGTCAAATTATGACAAACATGTGTGCAATTCACTTACCATGTTTTAGGAGCACCAAAGTGTATGTAATTGATGCTGTAGAGGTCCATGTCCTCTGTGTGCCAGGCAAAAGTTGTCTTCCACATTCCAAAGTAAAGGTAAGCTGTATTGACACCTTCAATTTTTACACCTGGACAAAAAAAATCATCAGAAGAAGGTTGGTCAAAGTTTAAATTCGTCGGGTGTATTAGTGACGTATGTTAAACAAAATACAAATTGTTGTTTTTGAGAAAATTGCATTTGAAAATTCGCAAACTCTAAAGAGTCGATATACATCCCCATATACAATTCAAATGATCAAATCCGATTAAGAAACAATATGAACAAGTGACAATTTATTTTAGCTAATCATGAATTCTTACTTGATAAATACATTGGAAAAGTTACTCATCTTATCCCTCACACCAAAATTTTTGCAAATTGGCGATTAGCTTCATGACAGTGACGGATGTTGAATTTTCCAAATACTAAAAGCATTGTTCAGCATCCGTCTCATTATGGAATACAACAATTGGCATTTTCCGAACATCCGCCAAACCAACGTGCGTCATCGCGAATCTTCTCAATTTTGTTTATTACATAATGACGGATGTTGAGTGGATTGCCAAGATTCACCGCTATGAACTGTAAATATAATTACCGGTAATATAAATTTCCAGTAATAGCAATCTAGAAATTAATTACATATTTTGCTTGTGTCAGTTATAAATTTAAGATGAGAATATTTACATTAAAAGCTCTGGTGGGAAATCAAGTATGGCCCGTTTCACAGTAATTGCCAACTTTTTGTCAACCTGGGGGTCAATTTTTCAAACTTAGTGACAAGCTTTGTTATATGTTTTCAAATGTGTGTAAGACTATAAATTTTAAGGAAATATAGAAAGCACACCTTAATCTTTTCTCCTTCATTACTTTTTTTAATCAGAAAGTTTGGAAATTGAGCCATTTCTGTAAAAAATGCAAATATTTTTTTATGGAAATTTAGCTTAAATGCCAAAAGAAATTACACTTGCCTTTATAGTAATGTAAAGTATGTACCTTCAGGCATTCCAATGAAATATCATTGAGGCTTGAATTTTCACAATTTCATGACATTTTTGCTTCTAATTTTCATCCCAAAAACATGTTCTTGACATAAAAAAGTTTTATTTATTATCAACAACTACAGAGCAGAGTGATTTTTCATGGATTGATTAGTTGTAGTTTGTCGAATATTTGGACCAAATCAAGCACTCTTCCCATTGAGTTAGGAGATAATTAGCTTTATGTCCCAAGTTTGGAAGTGACATGTGAACGGAATTTTGTGACATAAAATCACCCTTACTTTTTTCATTAATTAATAATAAAAAATAACTTAAAGCTTTGAAAGATGGACCACTACTAACTTTACCCAGTGATCTTTGTTTCAATCCTCATGCTCTCCATAATTCCGCAAAATGTTAAATTTGCATGGTTGCTTGTTGAACTTGTGTTGGACATGACAAATGCAATGTGAACAGGGCACTTTTTTGAAAATTTGCAAACTGATCACACCTCAACGTAAGTTGGGGGGGTGTTCCAACCCCATTCAATAACTTGAAACATACTATTAATTCAAAGTTGCAGACCCCTTTTTAAGATATGCAGTCTCATGGTGTTGGACGTGACAAGATGTGTTTGACTTGACTGGTGTGAACGGAAAATTTAATGTTGATGTGCCAAGCCATTTTAGCAGTGGTTATCAAAACTTTTAGTACAATTTACTAGTAACAGTGAAAGTGCTATCACAGAATAGTATCCCAAACATAGAGCTTACTTCATCAAGACAACAGGGCTATTGCAAACAAGTGTTTGACGTGACGAAATTGTGAACGGAAAATGTGGAAAAGATTTCGATTAACCATATCTGATTTAATTCAAGGACGCAGTCATAGTTTTGTGTGGGCATTATCACGAGGTAGTCTTTGTAAATGATACAATCAAATACCACATATATCCACCACAGGAGTGTCGTTGAAAAATAAAAGGGTATTCAATGTGAACGGGAAATGTCACGTCCAACACTCATTTTTGATTGCTCCATAAGTTTTTTGAGGCACTCTGCTATACTTTATTTTCACATGGTAATTAAAGTGGTCCAAGTTGCCCACCAGAACTCAAAGTAACAATTGACAGGCTCTACATAGCTAAAATGGCAGCTGAAAACAAAAGGGCATGTATTTTGGTTGACGCCATATTGGTTAATTTTGACCATTTTGTTGTGGGCTTTCTCCTTGAGAATATCAAGCACAAATTTGGTTTAGCTATGGGAGGTACATGTAGGTCTAGTAGAGATTGTAAGTAAAAAAACATAAAGTGACTCTGTATCACCTTCCTATAAAAAATCCTATAGGTTTTAAGTGAAAACTCAAAAAGTTGGCATTACTGTGAAACGGGCCGTATCATTATATGACAGAGGGTTCACATCCGTCACTATGTATAAACAAGATAAGTCCTCTGTATGCAACATACGTCAAAATTGCCAAATTTCTAATTAAGATTAATTACGCACTTGCAAGCTTTGACGCTTGGCATATTTGAAGACTGATATTTAGTACCATTGCCTAATTTCGTAAAAATGATAAAAATTCAACATCCGTACATGTAATACACTCGACGAAATTGATTGTGACGTTTAGTGCCATATGCAATTAATAGTTCTTTCGATTTGAAACCATGAACACAAGATTTCCACATTCTATCAAGGAGGATTAAATCAGAAAGTGACACTTTGGGGAAATGGTGAGGCAGGGTCCTTTGTTGTATAGGGGCGCTACAGAAGCTTGGCTAGACTAAGGGGGAAGGACGCATCATGCATCATATATAATTTGGTCAAAACTAAGTTGAAAGTTTGTGATTCTGTTCATTGCCAGAATATTGGATACACAGTGAATTAAGTTATTTTTTAAAAACACCAATCGTAGGGAATACAACTATTTCCAGGCCTAGTGATTTCAATTGCGGAGCCCGAATGTGTAGACTAAGGGCTGTATCAAAAAATCTAACCTTAATTAATCAAAATAGATTTATAATCAAATTATAAAAGGAGCTAAATTTTGATACTAAACATCAAATTGACCTTGAAATAACTGGAAGGGTTATTTCACATTAAGCGGCCTATTCAGTCTCACGGGGGGTCAAAAATAAAAGTCGCTGTTTATGAAAAATTAACAGATTCTGAAACCTTGGGTATATGCCATTTATATCTAAAATTACAGACCATGGAATCCATTTAACCTGTGGGTGGGTGTTATTATCTTCACTGAATAGAGTGATAAAATAGGAATCTGGAGGGGACATTTTGTTTAACATTAACACATCAACTTCAATAAACCTCCATGGTTACAACACATTTCTTTGTACAATAATATGCTTCTGTGTTACTCATCAGATGTCAAATAACTCATTTCATCTCCAGGCTGGCCATATTTTACCATATATTAAATGTATGATGGTGTTAATTGACAATCCAGATTGTGAAGGTAAAATTGATTAAATACATCCAAAAGTCAAATTCTTTTGTTACTGGAATTAAAATTCATGTACAGTTTTGTATAATGTTTTATTGTTGGTTGTTGTTTTGTTGGGGGGGGGGGTTTTAAAAAAAAAATTACTGTATGATGGTCATGTAATTGCAAGAACCTTTTAACTGTGAGCTTTCAGGGCTTCATTCATTGATAAGTTTGGAGGGACACTTGTTTAACACAAACCCTACAGGATATAGACAACCAACTACTGTATTCCAACTGCATTTAGCATTGATAATCTTTCTGCATAACAGGTTCGATGTCATGCAATGTTACAGACAATTAAATTGCATAGGCTTCACAAAAATGGCATTAGAGTGCCCACAGTTACAATTATATAGGAAACTCACTGTATGCCGAAATGCCAAACATAGCATTGTGTTTTGTGAACCAGTCTTGTCACTTAGCCAACAATGTTGTTGTTTCTAATAAATTATAGTAAAAATTGGTCTTAGTATCTCAAAACTAATGTGAACTCTCAAGAAGTGACTCATTTACATGTTTTGGCGAGGACATTTTGTTTACAATAAACATCTAATGGTGGAAATTTGCAACTTATTTGTGTGCAATCAATACATTTACACTTGTCCATTACGTCTCTTTATTTTCAAATATAAAATTATCATAATCAAGAACAAATATATATTTTTTAATTCTAGAGTTTCTAGATACCTGTAGGAATAAAGGTGCAATATGAGGAATTAAAAACACAACCCTAAATCCACTTTAATTTGAGCCTCCAGTTTAATTTTACTTTGAGTGAACTATTATCTGAATGTTCAGTATGAATTAGCTGCATAAATGTTCAAAATCAATAATTATCTTCCTTTCAAGCGGACCCAACTGCAAAGGCAACTGTATGTTAAAATTAATTCCTCTCCAACCAATACAAAACATATACATTTACGTATGTTGTTTTACCCTGGTATAAATAATGTCATGTCAGTGAAATTGAGGTCACTTTACACAGTTACAAACAGTATCACATCATGTTTTCAATTATATCGAAACAATATTTAAGAGTATTGCAGCTGGTTGAGTCTTTTTTTCCTACCTTATCCATGTGTTTAACAAAATGAATTCGATAACAGACTCGTAATGAAATATGATTACTTCGTCGAATACTCTATGTCACTGCATATGCATCATTTTCATACATAAATGAATAACTTTTAACTGTTAAAATAATAGTTTCGATACATTGGTTTAACAAAAACTGCCTTGTGTTCTGGATAGGACATTCTATTTAACAGAGCATTAGCGTGAGATACTGACCATCCCTAATAATTTAGTGGTAAATCATACCTCTGTAAGTTAATTGAAAGCATAATTATTTCCTACCCATAACAGTAATATATCAAAATCTAAATCCTTCATAAATAAAAACTCATCTGTTCTTGAGAGGAACACACTTTTAGCAGAAATGAAGACATCATAATGGCAAAAGCACTAAAATATAGCCAATGCAATTATTTTCAATGATTTGTCAAGATGCATCAACACTTTTTTATGACTATTCTGAAGATTAAATATACAGAGTTCTGGAATATACTTTTCATTTTATTTCACTGCTGGGACCTCAATGTTCTGGAGAGGCCACCAACTTTTTATTAACTGAAAAAATACCTTTTACAGAAATGCTTATAACTCCAACAATTATGAGGTCAATTTTTGTCAAATAAGGTTTCATAATGTGTGTTACACTGTTCTACTTTTTCATAATAACAATATGAACTAAAGGTCAATGAATTCATCTGAAGATATCAATGAATTCATATTAAAATGTGAATGAGAATCCAAATTCCTTTAGAAAAAATGCACAAAAACATTCAAAAATTAACCAAAGATATTCAAATGTTATGAAAATGCAACTGGAGCTTGGTCTTGGGTCCATCAAACAAACCACCAACAATGAAGTGGAAGGCAATTCTGAAACAAATAGGGTAAAATCCATTTTATCCGAAAGTGTAGACACTTAATGTGAAATAACCCTGAAATAGGCGCATTTGAAAAATACAGTAACTACATTGGGAACAATGTTCATTACACTTGGCCCCGGGTGCCCCCCTATAGACTAGGCCGGACATATGAGTCATTTGAGAGCGCTATATAGTATAGTATTGCAATGCGAAATTTGTTGCCGTCATGGTTTCAAATAGCGTACACAAGAGTGCATCAAGAACTATATGGCATGAGGTTAATTTTCACAGCGGCCTCATGAATTTCGGTTGTATTGTAAACTTTCATATTTTTCTCCCATAGGCTTATATTTGGGGTAAGGAGCAAAAGATACGGGCGCTTAGTTTCACCCCCTTATTCATGTAAAGTGGCACAAAATCAACTAAAGCAATCGGATATTGGCAATTTGGGGGCATCTGTTCACCTTTAGTTTTAGTTATAAACAGTAACCAGTACCACTGTTTGAAAGCAGTGAGAATGTTAAGAGAGACCAACTCACTATTACACCTAAACAGAACTCCCACCTGGTAGCAATCTTCCATGCAAGGAATGGTTCACCTAACTTGAATTCAACACAGAAGTCGGTTGCTTCACACAATATGCACCGCTGGGCTGCGACCATCTCCAGCCGCCTGTTGTTTCTCCATCACAGACTGCGGACACATTCTCAAGCGAGTGCCCTACCTTTTGCCCCCCGGTGGACATTGACTTTCCAAACCCCAACCATTCAACATTGATCTGGCTCCACCGTCTACAACAATAATTAGCTGCTGCCTCATACCAAGAAGAAGAACTAAAGCATACATCCAAACCTGCCTAATATACAAGACTTGATACTGGATAACATTGTGACAATATAAAATATGAGAACGGTTATTACCCTGTTCTTCTTCGATGACGTCCAGAACAGTCTGAAGACGGTTGATATTCCAGATATCCTAAGCCCAATCTTTGTCATAGATAGACCCTGACACATCGGCTCCGTAATGGGAGAATTATAATGCCACATTCCGCCAGTATTTTCTTCCAGGTCCTCGTAGTCCCAAAGTGTTCAGGAGTTTTTGAATCTACAACATGCAAAGAAACATTCACATATCAGTACTGATTTTGTCTTTTGTCACTAATATCGGCTCTCTACTGTTGTTGTGAGTTGCAATGAAATAATTTAACACCATTGTCTGCATGAGACAATGCATAGTTGTACCCAATTAGAGCTTTTGAAGTTGGATTTATTACTGTTAGACAATAGCATAATTTTAAACGATACAAAACCGCCTCTGCATGGGGGTGTTGATTTGATTGGTCTTGGGTTAGTCGACTTCTGGTTTGACAAATATCTTAGTTTAGCGCGACAAAGCAATTCCAAAAGATACTTACAAACTTAGGATTATTCACTAAGCTGAAAATGTCTAATTGCAAAAAAAAAAATTCATTTTTTAAATGCCACGTTAATGAGGATTAACTTTGTACATCAATGAATTCAAGATCTTCAACAAAAAATCCCACTTGAAAACCCGACCTATATCTAAGCCACAAAAGACAAAAGACATTCCACTTAAAACAAGACAATGCCACCCAACTTTTAATCTTGGGTGCAATCTATATAGAGGCAGTATTATTTGCAGCTTGTAATAAATCCATTGTAATGTCCGATATATTTGGTCTTGGGGTATCAAATCATGATCTCTGGGTTGACAAATATCTAGTTTTGGAATTGAATGTAAGTGCTTTCCTGTTGTTACAATGTGCGAATCTCTCTTACATGAAGCGCTTAAAAATGAGATATTTTTATTCCCAATCAAGAAACTTAGGTTTCACACAGTGTGACGGTATCGACAGATCAATATTGATTTGTCTTGGGGTATCAATCTCTCTGGGTTGACAAATATCTTAGCTTGGGTCTGGATTTCAAGTGTTTCCCTGTTGTTACAAATGCCCGATTCTCTCTATTCCCATTACGCTTAAAAATGGGATTTATTTTTTTTCCAATACGCCAGATTAAAACCATCCAAAAGAGTTAGTCAATAAGAATCTTTCCCATAATAGCATGGGTATTCCGCTTGCTCGCACACACACAAATGGCAAACAGCGCAAAGGATGAATTGTAATTACTAATGCCAATTCTCATTATATTACAATGAGCACTCTAACATTAGGCAAGTTTCCTCTCAAGCTCCAAAACAACGCTAGGGCATTGTGTCATGCAGAAGGAGCACCTACAACTTACTTTTACTACTCAAGCAAGTTTCTTATACACTCATCAAATGTGAGTGGTTTTCTTGCTGGATGTAAACTGAGTAAGAGAGGCCCTTGTGACCCATGACTTCCTGCTGTATAGGAGCCGGGATCACAGTCTATACGTGGCTGTATCCTTCTTGGAACAAATTCCTTGGGTGGAATCACCTGGAAAATAAAGAGAATTCTGTTATGGTACAAATTTCATGCATTTTGTGTATTATGTCCACTCAACATCTACACACCAGTAAGAAATTTAGAGCTTGATAAAATGTAATTGCCAAAACTGCTGTTGCCAAAAATGCTATATAAAAATAAAATGTGAATTCATGACAAAGCAATAATTTAAGCACCAATTGTGGAAAAGATGTTAATGGTCTCACCAGCACACATCGGCACTGGGCTCTCTTAAGGGTAAATGCCTAGCCGGCAGTTGTCGGCAATTTTGATTATGGCGATCTAGTCGCAATTTGATTATGGCGATCTACTGTCCCAGACACTAAAATATTGACCACTTCCTGTAAAAACTGAGGTTCTGGGAACGAGGCGATTTACAATCTTGCCAGACCTTTAAGTTACATAGTTTGATCAATTGATCAGGGTTGGAAAAAATGCCAAATTTCCCTGAAATATGGCAAATTTCCCTTCAAATTCTTAGTAATTCTTTATTAACATGATAAAAATTTCCCTTCAAATAGCAAGATTTCCCGGGATTTCAAGGACCACGATGGGAATAAGTGTTACTTTATATACATGTGTGCTTTTTTTTTGTGTTTTTATCCTTGAAGTAATGCCTGAAATGAAATGAAACCAGGGTCCCAGTTGTCGCACTTTTTCTGGCTTGCATTTGATCTCTGATAACAAGCAACATTTCCCAAAGGAACATGCTTGGAAAGATTTGTGTACTCTTTCAGATAACCCGAGCTCCCGAGTGATTCACTCTTGAATGTTCACTCTCACGCATGGGAAAAAACTCCCAAGAGTGATTTTCACTCTTGGGATTTGACAAAAGGTTTGTTTGGGGGCCTCCACCTATCCTAGGACATCAATTTCATCCCAAAAAAATAATGAAAAACCCACCTTCCGAACAGCACTTTTTCACACCGACATTTAGGAAAAAGTCGGGAAATTTGGAAGGCCTCATGGCGGCATAATGGGGAACCTCAAAGGCTCTAAAATTCAATATAGGACCATACCAAGGTGCACCCAAATTGATTGTAACCCTTGATTGACTGTGCAGTGCCTGGGCCCATCACAAACACCTTACCAATCTGGCACGTGTCCATGAAGATGAGATGATTATTTAGGAAGTATTAATGAAGTCTCTATAAAATCAGTATATGATTTCTAATGGTGTTTTTTATGAAACGGGTTTATTGGTAAATTGGAAGTACTCTTATGTAATTCATGGCCGGGAAAATAGGAAGGTGATAGGGATCAGAAGGAAAGAGCTACTACAATTTAACTGATCAACATATTGCTTCAAATCATGGCAGAAATTTATAGATATTTGAACAAAATACTTTTTTGATCATATGGAAATCCCCGGGGAAATTCCCAGTTACCAGAACCTTTTATTATACCTATGAATTATGCATAAATGGTGGAAATTTGCTGTTTCTAGACTTTTTTTTTTTCCCGATGTCACATGACTTGAAATTAAAGACTTTCGAATAGGGTGTTGTACTCAGATTTTTTTGTTCACTTCAAAAGGGGTTATACTGAGATTGCCGGATCATGCCCGGCGGGGATGGAGGTGGGGTCATACCAATTTTTTGGGGGGCACTGGGAGGGGTCATACTCAATTTTTTTTTATTTGGGAACATTCTTAACGATTTTTTTTCTTTTCTTACACAGATGGGTCATATGCAGTTTTTGGAGGGGTGTTAAGGAGTGAACCCTTACCCATTCTTTGGGAAAAAGAATACATGTGCCCATATTTTTGCTGGGGTGGGGTGGTGCATTTAGGCTGAGGGGCTATCAAATTTGTAGAATCAAACCTCGTTGCTCCTGATAATATGCCCTTTACTATTTTTATGCTTTACAACACGGGCATTGGCTTATTCCCAAATTTTTGGGTTCGAGTTGTTTCATGGTGTTTTTAGGCCTCTTTGGCATAATTTCTTTATTAATTCAAATTAGGAACTTCTACAATAGAGGCTATAAAATGAGACATAATAATCAACATTTGAGCCGCTTTAAATGTAACATTTATGGCAGTTTAAAGATGAAATTAGTGTCACGGAAAAATTGCACTGCGAATCGCGTTTAAAAATGTTCACCCTTGGGAAATCATTTTCACCCTGGAAAATGGTCCCAAGAGTGAAATCACTCTTGGAAAAAAAATCTCAACAGATATGCTGTGTGGATTGTGCCATCAACCTATGATTTCAGCAGCCTCAATGCGAATTAAAACTGCATGTTAAAGGGGGCATTTTGTGATCCACTCTCGTCAACCCGACTTTTCCTAAAAAAAGTTGATTTTCATATCATTGAACTGTTAGCCTTAAAGGGGGATGGCCAGATTAAGGATATGAGTTTTCATCTTGATAGATTGCCTTCACTCCAAAAATAATCCCATCTGTAAAGTTTCGCGCGATATTTCATTCGTTTTGATTGTGTGAGAGGTAAAACAGTGATGTGTACGCCCCATGAAGTTACTGTGTAAAATAATATTGGCAACCAAACTAGGGCACATGTTTGCTCATTAACTTCCAAACTAAAGATCCTTTGGCTCTAAGATTACACAGGGTAAACGAGAATTCGCGGTTCTCGGCTTTCGCGCTCGAATTCAAAGAATATAAGCTGTGGGCCACCCCAGACCTTTGACCCTGGCAACGTGAACCTTTGATTCATCAACATATGAGGGATCGCAAGGTGCACCTAAACAGAAAGTTTGGTTCCAATGAACTTCAAGTTTTTCAATTAGACAATTTTACATTTTAAGCCCATTTTCAACTTGACCTCACATGACCTTTGACTTTCAACATATGAGGGATCCCATTGTGCAACTATGACAAGTTTGGTTCCAATTGAAGTTAAACTGTTCAATTGAGGGTCAATTAAAAAAAAAATTAACAAATTTGAATGACAACAAACCCAGTACACCACACACCACACACCATCCCACACATCCCACGCACAACGATTGCTAAGTGGTCCTGCCAGCTATACTGGCGGCCCACAATGAGCAAAAATAGTAAACGCTTCTTCTGATACCAAAATGTTGACCACTTCCGGTAAAATCAGGGACTTCTGGGACGAGGCCCATAGCGATCGGGCCATGGACCTTTAAGTAGAATCAACACATGGTACCTAATATTCCTTAATGTATGAAAATTTGTCCGTATCTGTAAGACAATTCAGGAATTTTGTTTTCTCTGTCCCTAAATGGACAAACATTACTACACAAAGTGCTTATGGGACCAGTGGAAAAGAAGCGATTGCTCCTAACCAAAACTGCAAGATTGGGATCAACTCCAACTTTGTGAATAAGCTTTAGAAGGGATATTTTGTGATCCATGAATAAAACAGAATTGTTGAAATCACAAAATGCACCTTTAAAGATGTGGTGGCAAGAAATAATACCGATTCATCCCCATGCTTTGTACTAAGACAAGATCCATTGCAAGTATTGTACAAACCGTACAGTAATTGGTTACTCAAGATACACACTTCTGCATTTAACAACTGCTCTGCCAAAAAAACAAAAATATACTCTAGATTAGGAAAATGATTGCATTTACACACTCATGGAATTCTTGTCATTAGACTTACCTTGGCTACTCCAGCCTTGTGGGCTTCCCTGGGATGCCATGTATCGTATTAAACCCTGCACAATCCTTCATCTCCTCCAAGGTTGGCCGGGCCGAAAGACCATGATCTTGGGGATATCAGTTGACAGACTCAATGGCATGGGGTAATAGTCCTGCTGTCTCTGCATGGAAGGGAAGAACAAGAGAAAATTACTGTTAACGATTTGCATACGCAGGCCTCCGATAAATCGCCTTGTCCGATTGCCCGGTGCAAAAACCAGATTTTTTTCGGCTAGCCTGATTCCTGGTACTCTCGTGTCCGATCGGGCATTGCTCTAAAAATATGTAAAGCTCAAAAGTGTTCGTTTGGATGTTTCCATACAAAATTATTTTCATCAAAACATCCCAAAACAATAGTCATTTTTACAAACTTGGCTCTTCTTTTAAAAACGCAAAACCAACGGTCTCTGGATATCCAGGGTCCACAAGCCAACATACAATCAATATGCGACTCATATGTTGGATCATGATTCAATCCAGGTGAAGCAATTTTCGCTACGTCATATTCCATTTTGATTGTTGTTCGAGTTTAGTAGGCTTGCTCAACCCTCCCTCTGATGAGTCTTACTTCCATATTACTATAGTAACTAGTGACGGGGAGAAACAATAGTTGATCAATCAGCGAATGCATGCCCCTCATTCATCAGTGATCCATTCCCCCATGCGGTACGCGGTACCAGCTGTGTAGACTCCAGAAACATTTTCCAGACCTGGCCGGGAAGTTCTCATGAAGAATAAATCAAATAATAAAGTAGCGCAAGAACTATCACGTACAACAATCCAATTAAATGATATGGTTAGCATAATATTGTTTCAGACTGCAGCCTAAAATTTTACCTTGAATCCTTGATGTGGCCATCCAATTTATTGTTGTAAAACTGTACATAATTCTCCACCTTCTCATGTAGTGGAAGGTTCCAAATGGAGACAAGTGTTTCGCACTGCGGTTGATTAAAACTTTAAAAGTAACTTCATTCATGGTATCCAATGTGTTTTAATACTTCTTGCTTATAGGAATGAGAATTATTTTGAAAAAAATAATAATGCGTTTATTGACTGACTGCCTAAACTGTTATGGCATCCGAATCCATAAAAACAGAGCCGTGAAAAGTAATGTGGCCCCGCAGTAAGTGGTCCTGTCCAACTGAAGATGTTTACTTGTGTCGTTGGCTAAATGGTCAAACCCCACTGTTTTTGCGCGCGCATCCCCAGGGGGCCATGTTGCATAAATAACAAGCATGTGTTATGTACTCGCTTCAGTCAGCTCCCATCATACCCCGTGTGTGTGCGTAAAAAATGACTAGGGGATCATCATCGCAAAAGCAAAATATTGTTTCACCATTGTGTTATTTTCTAGTCGGGCCCTGAGAATTCGACCGTGGCTACAGACGTTGATGGGAGTCAGTCCATGGATAGATTTCTAATCAAGCAAAAGCTGCACAATTGACGATGAGATAATGAAAATACATCGGTCCTTGTACCGCTTGTGTCGCCTGCCGTCGCGGTTAGTGAATGATAGGAGATCCAACATGACCTTTATCCTTGATATGTGACCTTTTGACCCTCATCCAACAAATGAGGATCCCATGTTCACCTATGATTCACGTTGGTTCCAATTGACTTCAACTTTTCATATGAGGTCAATTTTACATTTTCACCTATTTTACAACTTGACCTCACATGACCTTGACCTTGGCGTGTGACCTTTGCCTCATCAACAATAGGGATCCCATGTTTGCAGCCTATGATGCAAGTTGGGTTCCAATTGAACTTCACTTTTCATATGAAGGTCAATTTCTACATTTCAGCCTATTTTACAACTTTGACCTCACATGACCTTTGCCTGGCATGTGACCCTTTGACCTCATCAACAAGTGGGGATGCCATGTTACACCTATGACACAAGATTTGTTTAATCCACTCCAGTAGGTGGGATATTACACGCAAAATGTTAACCCTTTTTCACAACAGACACAACACAAACATCATCAACAAAAGCTACATATTGCAACAACATGGACAAAGTGATCCCTAATGTGTCTTCTGCCTTAGGGCCAAGGCACACAAAAATGGAGCATTTACATCGCAAAATAAACCTACCAGAATCGCAGGCAAATAGAAAAAAAAAAACAACTCTGCTCTGTGCAATTTCTTCAAAAGAAAAAGAAAATGGTGACGCGGCACTGTTCAAGTGGTAATTTTTCACAGGTAATGGTGCATGTTTTATCTGTCACTTGATGAAATTTGCCTGTATTTTTCACTTATTTATGTTCGGCATCTTCGGGGCAAGTTAAAGTTGACCAAGCTCTGCCCGATCGGGCAATTAAAAAATAAATTTATCGAGCCTGTGGCATACGTACCAAGACGGAAAAATCAAAGTGTCTAGCACATCGCAGAAACCCATCATGACATCACCAAACTTGAAACCAAACGCCAGGGCCACACATCTCACCAGCAATCGGCAGCATTTTCCTTTCGATGACTACTGAATTGGAAAGTCGCCCATTTTAACCTACTGGTACCCGAACCCCGGCTTTAAAAACAGCCAATGGGTTCCTGAGGGGACACGTCCATGTCCCACCAGCATTCTATTTTATTTATGGTTTGCTAGATATCTTTGAGATACTTTATCCAAAAATTTCAAGATTTTTTTTAGGGGGGGGGTGGAGGCTGTGGGGGGATGAGGCTGTGATCACAAACTGCCCTTTAAAACACTAGTGTGATACAATTCATAATAAACAATTAAAAAAAAAAAAAATACAGTTACCAGCATATCCCGACCTGGTGAAGCTGCAGAAGGACCTCTAATATTAATAGCCAAATAAGCTGAGTTTGGCATTAACCCTGGTCCAGGGTAAGCGTCCCAAAGCACCCCCCCCCCAAATTCAAAGTGACAGATGCCATGATTTTCAGCAACAGTGTATTAATTCAAAAGATGTGTAGCAGCAGATTAATGGATTACTAATTAATATACACTTTCAAGGATAAATTACTACCACCCACCCCACGTTATATGTCCTAAAATACTATAATCATTGACCGTGATAAATTTGCAAAAAGGCTTTGAAATAAACATTTGCTTACATGTCGGTAATGGTTCTAGTATCCTATCTTGCTTCATCACCTGTTGTTGAACTAACATTTACAGATTTCCCCTGAATTTTGTACCTCCGAAGACTTTCTTTCCTCAGTTTAGAAGTATGTGCACAGGCGTTCGAGTGAGGATAATATGAAACCCTTTTTTTTATCAGCTCCGATATTTGCGAAGCCTTTTATCTTTGGGTAGTATTGGAGTCTAACTCTACATCAGCTTTTTAAGTGCACTGCTAACAAGGTTTATTGTATGCGGATTGCGGAACAGTGCTTTTTTTACCATGATGTGTACGCCCGCCCACCATATGGATTTTAAGAATGGTGCGCAGGTCACTCAAAAAAATCATCTGATTTTCTTGTACAAATTTTGACATCATTCATGACCATAATGTTTATGACTCCAGTCGGGCCCGCGCGCTCAGTCGGTTCGATCTCCCAGTTGAGCGACTAAACGGCGAATTTGGGCGACATTCACCATAAAAATTCATTACTCACCATTTTTGTTAACACTTCGGATTTATACTACATATTATATCACCTTTTAATCCGTCTAATGATTAGTAAAAATCAAAGTATCAAAGTGGATAAATCGTACTCAAAAGTTTGCTGGATTACTTTCCAGTAAGTGCATCGCCATATTTGCGGTTACTCTACTGGCACGTGCTCAGAGCAATACCAGCCATTTCGGCTTTACTGCGTATGTGCCGAGAATACCGCTTATCACATTTCAGATTAAATTTACCGCTTTGTCAATTTCTTCGTCAATTCTTATGGAAAAGTTAAGTGCTTTTTAACCTTTGTATTCTGAAGATGAGGCTATAGCTGGACAACACACCATAATCAAATTATCTTAGGCCAAAAAAAAATGGTTTGTCTCAAGGCTGACGCGCGCGTTTGTAATTTTCGCCGAAAAATTGAAAAACAGTTATGCGGAACTTTTTATTTTTTTTACTATTATATTAATTGTTCAAAAAAAAAAAGTCATGAACGCCAAATTTTTTGTTGAAAACGGAATTGGTGAAATGCACATTCAACGCAATTCTGCACCCCTCGGCGGTGCACTGACTATTTTTACGATACGTGAATGCATAGACGATACTTACTGTGGGCACCAGCGTGCGAATTGAAAAAACACTCCACACCAAATAAATGGCAATAATACTTCCGTTAAGTGTGCAGAAGCTCGATAACGTTGCAAACTGGCACTACAGTGGCTGTGTTTTAGCGTCGCATATCGCAACCAAATTGATGACCCCCATGCATTAAATTACATATTAAAGTTTTTTTTTTTTAAAAATTAAAGTTTAAGTTTGGTATTCATTTGCAAAATCTTGCCGCTTCACTTCAAAATCGCGCATTCAACACAGGTTAACAAAATTTTATTGTAACTTTGTCAATGGCGGCACTTTATTTACTGGTGTGGGGTTCATAGTTCAATTGCAACGTCGCGTATATACATGTGCTTCGGAAGATCACTGAGATACAAATTTATTCTAAATTAAAGTTGCATCTGCAACTATAAACAAATGGATCTTCCACAAAACTGATTAAGAACAAAACTCTTAAGATATTGCAATGCAATCTGTTTGGGGAATCCATGGATGTGGATCTGATGCAGAAATCGCTGATGTTGATACTGCCATTACTGCAGAATTCGATACCATTGTGGATGTACAGCACGGGTGAAGTTGAACGATCAGTGGTGCATGCACCTTGGATATTTTATTGCCGCGCACAAAGAGTTTGCAAATTAAAAAAAAAAAAAAATACCGCATACCGCATTACTTTTTCAAGCCACTCATCAGCTTTGAGACAAACTATTTTTTTTTTGGCCTAATCACTCTTTTTTGGACTATATTTTAAGATGGTGACTGGGGATTTCCCTGTAGTCGATGAAACGGTCGATGAAAACGGGAATATTTTCTGGCAAGGTGCGTTATCTCAAAATTTGATTTTCTTTTCTAAAAAATCCAACTTTTACCTCAGGACCGAAGAAGTTCCCTGATGAAAAAAAAT
The DNA here is from genome assembly GCA_023653785.1 of Ophioderma brevispina. Classification (NCBI taxonomy): domain Eukaryota; kingdom Metazoa; phylum Echinodermata; class Ophiuroidea; order Amphilepidida; family Ophiodermatidae; genus Ophioderma; species Ophioderma brevispina. The sequence goes on from JAMKCH010023391.1 coordinate 67,826, forward strand.
TTTGATGCGCTATATTTTTAGATTTTGTATTTAAATTATTGGCAAAATAATTTTTTGTGGAGAATCATTTGCCTTTGGTTGGTCTCACTGAATTTATCTCACAATGCAAACTCGCCGTATTGGCGATGGAAAACGCCCAATTAGGGGGGTGGTGGGGCTACTCGTCAGATTCGGGCGACATCTCATCGCCCGATTGAGCGCTCGTCCCGACGGACTGTTGTCACAACTTTTTTCACAATTATGGAAACTTCCTTCTACAATAAAGTTGTTTGGGAAATTGCCGGTATTTACATTTTAGAATAACATGATCATTGATCAAGCAGGTTCCCGAGATACAAGACCTGTACCACTGCACTGCCAACGGCATCATGCAACACACCCCCTTCCAACCTATTTAATTAGGGAAATAAAGACCTTACGGGTGTTTCTATTACATTTCATCAAGTTACTGCCAAAAAATAGTTCCCCATAAACTTTGCTTTTTTGCTAAAATTTTGAAGCAATTTCGAGAATTTCACTAAAACTCTTATATAACAAATAATTACTCTGTAATTTAATATTACTTTGAATGAACTTCACGGACTTTAGCACATTTAAAACATAATTTTCTAGTAACAATATTCATACGCCACACTGCTTCGGCCGTTTTTGTTATGAGAAAATCTAGCGTTTCCCTACACGGGCCATTGTCAACACTACGAAAACATATCAGTAGAGCGATCATAACAGCAATGTTCAAACTAACTAAGCATTTGCGACAATCAAAAATTGAAAGATGAAATCTGTTAATATAGTATGTGCTTGCGACTTAATGCAGGACTTCAGGAAATCACAATATGATATGAGAACTTGATCCACAAATTTTGTTTATCACGAAGTGCACTATCTAACCACAGCAGCACGAGCCGAGTGTTTGGTAGATACACCATGCGCAGCCTGTTGAAACAAACCACGATCACCATATCACAAGAACAACACGCAACAATACTAGACAATTGTTTTCAATCGGAACAACTTCAATTTGCGATGGAAATGATCTGTCAGAAGTGAGTCTTCTTGTCACTCGGGTTCAGTGGTTCGGCAGAAGTCCCGTAGACAGTACGTTATACCGTGCCGATACACAGGCTACCACTGTTGTGTTGAGAACGCTACCCAAATATCGCATTTTCTTACAAAACCTGAAGAAAGAAACCCATTAAAACTGAAATGTTTACGTACCCTTGACTGAGATCTACTATAAACTTAGCGCTTACCTTCAGGACAAATTCAACCGTTGGGGAAATTTAGACGAAATCTTGACCATAGCTGCTTTTCCTTTCTGTGATCTTCCTAGCAAACGAAGATGTGGACCGCATCACCCATGGGGTTCTTCCGCAGCGAGTCGGCGAATAAAATTACCTTTAATTTTATCCACCTCAGACTCAGTCGAAAACCAGAGAAAAGTATAAATATTGAAGACACACAGACATAATGACAAAGTCTCAAAGAATGAGAAAAGTGGCAAAGTCAAAAGAAAAACTGATAAAAGTAAACAACCTGTAAATTCACTAATCCTTTTTGAACCAAATTAAAAGTAACAAGCTGTAACGAATACAATAAAGCTTACACCAAAATAAAAGTCTCTTTTACATTCATTTGCTCTCGTTCAAATGAAGAAATTTGTTGAATGCGTAAATGCGTCGCAAGGTTCCCATTTCTCCAGAGCTTCTGGGGATAGGAGTGTCATTTTTTTCGTGGCCCTGCGTGGCTCAAAATCACGAATATCTTTAAAGGGATCAGCAGCGATCATGCGAGAGAATCGAATAAATTTGAAAATGCATGTGTTAACGTATAAATCAGGGATAAGGGAGCGATCGTTATTTACGGCAGGGGGGGATTGGGCGATTTCATCAAAGTTTTTTTACCATGATTTTTCATTTTCCATACGTATTTCAGGTTCCCCCCCCTATAGCCTATAACTTAAAAAATATTCAGGTTCTCCCCCTCCTAGTTCCAATCACGTAGGCTATCATGTGGTCACATGATAATTGGATATGCAGAATACATATTTTCATCAGGACCCATGCAGGTTGTACAAGAACACAATATGCATAAAAGGAAATGGGTCAAGTGACAGTTAGTAAAAAAAAATTAAACACACTTTTTTGTGGCAAATTCATGACACGTTGAACCTCGTCTTACCAAGGGGGTCAGTGAACTTTCCTCCTGTACGCTAAATGAATGCCAAAACTTTCGTACAAAGCTTCGCAGGTACATCATTTCTCATCTTTTCCGTCCATTTTAGGGGGAAAAATTGAGCACCTTCACCGGGTTAAGGTATGTCTTCAAAGTCGAAGGGTGGGGGTGTCTGCCACCCAGGAAAATTTTAGGTGTACAGTTTGTTTAAAATATTTTACAGTGTTTTGCACAGTATCCCAGCCAACATGCCCAGTTGGGGCCCCAGTGGGTAAAATACTGTTTTAGTGGGCAGTCATGAGGGCCCCACATGGGCCAAATCGCCGTTTCATTGCATGTGTGGCCTACTTGGGTTTGGTCCACTGGGCCTCGATTGGCCCCATGTGGGTTTTCCCGTTGGTTGAAGGTGGGTATTAAATGGGTAAAAGTGTGGTCCCTCGTAGGTTATCAATTGTTGGGGTTGGAATGGGCTCACCCGAGTTGTACCCATACAGGTTCAATGCGGGCCCTAGGGGACTAATGTCATGGGCCCAGATGGGCAATTCAAAATTTTTTAATTTTAACTTGCAACCTCTTTGCATGTGGAACATTAAGTGGTCCACAATTGGGTGAAAACACAAATGGATGTTGTTGTTTCATCAGCTAAAATCTCCCAAAAGATGGGAATAGCTGAAGTGCAATGAAACAAGAATTGCTTACGTTTATTTTATGAAAGGTTTATTTTTTAATATGAATGTATGTTCTATGGTGTTTTCAAAATGTTACAGTTGGAACACCATCCTTTCTCTAAAAGGTGTCATCAAAATGGTAAGTGATGAAAAGTAAATAGATACAGTTATTATAGGATGTATGAGAAATTAATTTATTTAAAAAATCTTAAAAAGCACAGTATGATTCAAATTTGCATTTTACAGCAGGAAAAAATTACAGGTCTAAAGACCACGCCCTATTGGGTGGCACTGTGGAAGCCCAATGTAGCCCATGCCCACAATCAACCCACATGGGGCCCGATATAAAACCCCTTGAAAAAACCTGCCTAGATCCCACACAGACCCTTGAAAAACCCACAATGGACCCATTTGGGGTGCCAACTTGAAACCAGCAAAAAGTAAAACTTATAGCCCACTGATCCACCCTGGTTGCCCACTTGAAAGCCTATAGCCCACATTAAGCCCACCCTGCCCATGTTAAAGAAACCATGTGGCCCGAAGGGCATGTTGGCTGGGATTGGATCTTAAAACGCTAGTTTGTACTAGCCATTTGACATTATTTAGAGCTGAAAAACACATGGAAAATCTGATAACTTTTTTAGCGCAAAATTGGACTTTTCACCTATTTATGTGGAAAATGCCAATTTTGCTGACTCACGGATTTTATGCTGTCATTGTGACGTCATACTAGACGTTAGTACTTATTTTGGTATCGATGGAAAGAGGAGGGACCATAAGCTATCCACTGATATCAAAATCAAGCCTCCGAGGCTTTATAACAATCCCGGGGGTGGTAAACATCCCCCTTGGTAAACCGTGTTACAACAAAAAAGCTTGGTAAGAAGAGGGTTAATGCATTTTATCAAGAACATTTTAGTCCTTTATAGATTTCACATGACTGTACATCGCTAAAACCCTGATACACTGGAGTCAGAGTGTTTTATACCTTGTACTATATTGCTAATATTTGAGTAGTTTTAATAAAAGTGTTCTGTTTGAAAATTTCTGATAGCAGATTTGTTAAGAATGTATACAATGTATAAAAACAAAAACTGAAACCAAATTTATCAGAGAAATAGACAACTGCAATTGGGAAAACGACTATTTGACAATATTATCTTTGTCCTTGATTTTCCCACATTTTAACACCATTTCAGGTTCAGGTCCCCCCTATAGCCAGCATTTTTTTTTCGGGTTCCCCCCAAAAAGTGCCCATTTCCCCCCTGCCATAAATAACGATCGCTCCCTAAGGGTGTACAATTCCAGATAATGTGTAATGTAGAAATTAAACCATCAAATAGTGAACAAAAATAAGATTGGAGGAAAATTTGGCATACCGTCTCCCGTAAATTAAATACAGAGGTAACTTTGCTAACTTTGATTGTCCTGCATGAGCCGTATACTATATCTACATCAAATTCTTTATCTCCTATTAGTGATCTAGGTGAAAACTGTTATTGAGGACGCATACAGTGATGAATACCCACTTACATCAATCATGTCCAAGCTAATAGCACATATAATCGCAACCCACCAGAATTTAAAAATCGGAACACAACATTGCGTGGCAGATTATAAATTGCAATGGTATAAGAGTGCCTCTAAACAGGCTACTTTCCGTGCCCTGCTTGATCAGCATAAACCTGATGTTGTTCTCGGACCGGGCGAAACCAAAATTAACAACAAATGATTGCCACATATGAAGTTTTTCCTGAAAACTACAGGTTTATGCAAGGATCGTGATGAAACCCGCGGGGTGGGGTCTTTATCGCAACTAAGGACTCCACTATCATCTGCCGAGCCTGAATTTGGTGAATGGAAAATTGTGAGCTTTGAGCTTATTGGGCAAGCATACAATTTAGTTAATACTAAACCCTTGTTTTTGGCAAGTATACGAACAAAAAAGTGAAGAACACCCTTTGGATGGAATGTTTGAACCTTTTTATACTTTCATGACCAAACACAAACGTCAGTATCCAAATGTTGTAATTGGCGGTGATTACAATCTCCCAGATATCGTTGGACAAATTGGTCCACAGATTCATGGTAATGCCAAAGATCATGAAAATTTCTGGATTTTTTATTTGAAAACTCACTTTCACAATGGTTACGTCCATTACTAGACCGATTTCTAATAGTGTCTTAGACCTACTTGTTACCACTAACCCCAACATAATTGAAACACAAGAGGTCCTACCCAGGGGGGTTGTTTTTGGGTTTGGTCGGGTTACCCATGCTCGTTCCAAAAAAAGAGGGACTAGCTGCAAAGGCGGGACTACCGCTAGGGGTATCAATTCACAATAATCAAGTTCTATCCCGCTATAGGGTATCAAATCAGTTTGTGATTGTGACTGGTTCAATGATACGAATAGGAAAAAATTAACTAAACATATTCAAAAATAAACTCAAAGGTGTGAATTTTCTTGCAGTAGCACACTGTGTCATTTCTTGGATATTAGATATTTTAAAGTATATCTTGTACTTCAGTATTAGAACAGGTTCCCGCTAGGAGTATAATTTAACTGCAAATTGGTCCCGTTAGGGGTATATTTTCACTGAAAACTCGCAAAAATGGTCCCGTCAGGGGTATATTTTCACAAAAATGGGCCCACTTCGGGGTCACTTAAGAACCCCTGGAAAGAGCATGGGTAACCAAACAAAACCCTGAGAACCCCCCCCCCCCCCCCCCGGGGTCCTACAGGGATATCGGATTTCATGTATTGTTCCTCTTTGAGATCTGTGCCCAAACCAAAAATCTCTAAAAACCCATCAAAGAAAGATATATATGTTCAACAAAGCAGACCCAAACATACTAAAATCTGAAGTTTCAGATTTTTTCATACTTTCTCTCTCAAACCCATAAATCAATCTATTGAATCAAACTGGAATAAAATCAGAGACTCACTCAGGGAGATTGTGGATACAATATATCCTCACTAAGCTTTCAAAGGGAGATTTAACGGCCATGGATATCAGTGAGATCAAAAGGACGATGAGGAAGAGAGATATTATTCTTTCAATTGACGCAGAAACAAATAAACTATGACTGGAAAGTGTACAGGCAATTCGCAAAGGACCAACTTGTGGCGAAAAACTCCCACAATAATTTACTAAATGATGTTGTGGGCTAACATTGCGCAAAATCCCACGTCATTCTGGTCTTATGTCAAAATGAAAAGAACAGAAAAAAATTGGTATTCCCACTCTTAAATCTGGTAATAAAATTTGTGTTACTGTTACGACAAAAGCCGAGGCAACTGATTAGTCAATTTAAGAGGGTTTTTACAGAGCAGGGAACACACACAGTGAAAAAAAAGGACCAAAGGGTACTTCTCCCTATGCACCCTATTTACTTACAATAGGGAGTAGAAGGTGTTGCCAACCAATTGTCCAATGACATCCATTCAAAGCAGTGGTCCAGACGAAATGTCACCTCGTCTACTAAAAATGGTTTCTACTGAGCTGGTCCAGCCTTGCAATTTTTATTTCCGCAATCCTTGATTACGTCTTACTGTTCCCAACACGAAGGGGACAGGGCCGCTAGTTTCGGCAAAATATCAAAGTGGTTCCAACATCGATCCATCCAACTATTTAGCGCCAATTTCATCTAACATGCCCTTTGTTGTAAATAATGGAAAACATCGTTCTTAGTCTGTGGCAAAACATCTCGCTCCAATAACTGTAGTAGTGGACCAGCATGTTTTAGGGAATGCCTATAAACGGGAATCAACGTCATCAACTCAAAAAACGGACTGGTCTGAAACACTGAAAAACAGGGGCAAACGGACTGGTCTTGCTGGATTCAGCAAGGTCTTCGATAAGGTCTTCATCAAAATCTGTCAGTTAAATTAAATTACTATGGTATTAGAGGAAACCACTGGGTTGATAAATTGGTTTCTGGATAATCATATGCAATAGTTTCTGTTAACGGCACACACGCGTCATGGGTTGATGTTACATCAGGGTTCCGCAAGGGATCGGTCCTGGGACCAGCCCTGTTTCTGATCTATATCACGATATCAGAACACATTCAGTCTACTTATTAAATTATTTGCCGACGACAGTATTGTGTACAGGGTGTAGAGAAACAAAGGAAGATCACCAAATTCTTCAAGACGACCTAAATATTTGGGCATCATGGTCGAAAACCTGGTTGATGCATCTCAACGCGAAGAAGTGTGCATTCTGACCAATCACAAGTAAGCGTAGTCCAAAATGTTTCCAGTATCCCAATCCTGGGTGAAAATCTAAAAAGGGTGAAAGTCATGAAGTTAGTAGGTGTCACAATCCACACGACCCCGAGGGAATGATACATTGCCACCAAAGTCAACAGACAAAGCCAGCCGTACGCTTGGTCTACTCCGTAGAACTTTATCTCCCTATTCACAAAAAGTGAAAAAAACCAGGCATTTCTACCTCGTCGCCAAATCGAATATGCCAGCGAGGTTTGGAATCCTAACACCATCACTGCTATCAAACGCCTAGAACAAATACAGAGTAAATACAGCTATAGATTCGCTTTTAGAAATATTCAAAACAAGCCCATGTACACCATCTTGCAAGATTTTAAACTGGGATCCTTACATACACCGTAGTTTGATCCAGCAGCACAATGATATACAGAAGTTCATCTATGGATTGGTCACTTTAGCTACCAATTGTATCCACTCACATTCGTCCCGGATGATCATCCATGAAATACACCATCAACGCCAACCATAAATGGCATGCAAGTTTGCATTCTATCAAGAGCTCTACCATTTGGAACCGTTTCCCAGAGAAGCTGTTCTAAATGTTACACATCAGTTAAACTCTTCCAGAGCTATGCCATACCAGCCATCAGGGAACTAGTGCCTACATGGTGGCCAAATCCTTGTATCACGCTGCTCAAGGTTTGTATATAGTGCACCCTTGTTTTTTTATTGTTTGGAGCACCTATCTTCTTTCGTCCGACGGGCTGTCACTTCACTTCTGCACCAATATTCCAGTTTAGCAGAGTTTTATGTTACAGGGATTATTAGCACCAAGTACCAGCGGTGGCGTCTTAAAATCTAGGCCTACACTAAACAGTAATTGGGTTTACAACAGTACAGAATAACAAAAGATCAATATGTTTATGTTTGAGGTCAAACTGTAGCGGATGTGGTGCACAAATCACGCTTAAAACTTTGGGATATTCACCGGGAAGGTTTTTTTTTTTTTTTTTATTCAAGTCTGAATTTTGATAAGCACGTATCGAATGCAAATCAGATGAAATACTGCCATTGTCTTTATACACGGATTTCAAGCAAACCAATTGCAGGTTATCACGATCTATGCCAGTAGTAAAAATACAAAAATGAATTTTGACCGATTTTTCGATGTTTCGGATTAGCAAATTCGATGCTCCACACCGGGATCCACAACCTCGGCCTCGTTCCCCGACTGACCTAAAAAACACTTGAGAGTTTACATTTCTGAACCGGTAGCCTTAGTAATTAAGAAGCCATTACCTGGCAGCTGAAGTCCATAGGCGGGCATATTTCTGGGGTATCTCCCCATGTTTTAGGGTTCAAGTAATTCATAGTGATGTGTGTTTACTTATATCATGTCCTATCTTTCTACAAAATCAGATGGCCGCCAATTGTCCACCAATACGTATAAGTTGTTATTTCTTAGCTTCAAAAGCAGGTATGAAGACAATTCTCGAGTAAAGGGGTCAAGAAGTTCATAATTGATGTTTGTTTAATGATACATTTATCATGTCCTTGTCCACTCTAAAATCCAAGATGGCCGCCAAATTAGCCACCAATACGGGATACGTTGTTATTTCTTAGCTTCAAAAGCAGGTATGAAGACAATTCTCGAGTAAAGGGGTTGGACAGTATTTAAGAAATTACCCAGAGATGTTTCAATACCACTGAGTGGTACATTTTGAGTAAAGATGATGAGTATATGACATGGCCAATCCCCTGTTGGAAGCACTACAGAGATGAAGCCCTTTTGTAGATGATATTGATTTGTTGAAAATGAGCAAAGGAAAGGTACGTGAGATGAGTTTCAGATAGACCTATATCATGATTTTATGAAAAATGACGGTAAAATGTTGCTAAGCTTGTGTGGTAGGTCATTGTCGAGTTGCATTGAATGAAAGTAAAAATAATGATATAAACGTATACCTGAAGTTCAAAAATACTCGCCACTCTAGGGTCCAAAAGACTTGAGCAACTACATACAAGTATAGTCCACTCAATCTACGGGATGACCTGGACAAAATTGCTACAGAAGGTTTTATTGCTGTAACTTGGGGTACAAACCCTCCCGAACAACATATCAAAAAGGTAGAAAAAGGAAGCATGGCAAGACATGCTAATTTGCATAAAACGTATACATGTGCCATTTTTGCCTATATATTTTGGTTATTATACAACATATTAAAAGGGGCGACCCGATTTAAGTAAATAAAGTTTTCATCTTGGTAGAATGGGCTTCATCCTGTTATATAGCCTCCATTTTTCTGATTAAACTTTTAAAAATATTATTTTCTCAATTTTATTTGAGAAAAGATTTCTCACGGGAAAAGTACTTTGTTTACTATAAAAGAGAGAAAGGGGAATACCCCTAGTTTGTTTTTTGCTAAGTGCACCTGTTTAGATTGCACAATAGGGGAAGTGGGGAATTCCCCAAGAATGCTAAACTTAGAAACTGAGTCAACTTGTTTATGCTTTGAGATCAAAACATTGTAAGATCAGGGAATTTCCCCATAAAGTTATATATGGAAAGTGATGTAATTTAGGTGATGTAAATTTAGGTGATGTAGGCTGACTTTATCTGCAGCATTTTCAAATGATGCTTTTTAGTAGATCTTGTGCAGCACATATCACATCCACTGCATTAGAGCTGCGTAGTCAAGGTCTGTGAGATGGTGACTTTGGTGACGTTTAGAATGCTTAACCCCCTTTTGTGTGCTGCTGTCCTACCTATTACCAGGCTATTACCAAATGACCCCCTTTTTAAAATGTTCACAATGACCCCATTTTCTTCTTTCCTGCTATCCACTTTTTTCACAAGTTTGATAATAAAATTGGATCGATTAACCTTTTTTTTTTTTTTTTTTTTATCTCAAGCTGGAATTTTGATACGCACGTAGAGAATTGCAGAATCAGATGAAAGTACGCCTTGTCTTTAATACCACTGCGATTTCAAGCCAACCACTTGCAGGTTATCACAATCCATTTGCCCAGTAGTAAAAATACAAAAATATGAATTTTGACCGATTTTTCGATGTTTCGGATAGCCAAATCGATGATCCAACCGGATCCACAAAAACATCGCTCGTCTCCCCGACTGACTAAAAAAAAAACTTGAGATTTTTACATTATTCCTGAACCGTTAGCCTTAGTAATTAAATAAGCCTATACCTTGGCATCTGAAGTTCATCGGAGCATATTTCTGGCTGTCTATACCACCGTTTTAGGTTCAAAATTCATATTTGATGTTTGTTTAATTAATATGTCCTTATCTATCACTCTAAAATCCAAGATGGCCGCCCCCCAAATTGTCACCAATACGGATATAAGTTGTTATTTCTTAGCTTCAAGAGGTATGAAGCAGTTCTCGAGTAAAGGGGTCAAGAAGTTCATAATTGATGTTTGTTTAATGATTAATTATCATGTCCTTGTCCACTCTTAAATCCAAGATGGCCGCCAAATTAGCCACCATACGGGATAAGTTGTTATTCTTCAGCTTCCAAAAGCGGTATGAAGACAATTCTCGAGGTAAAGGGGTTGGACGTATTTCGAAATACCCAGAGATGTTTCAATACAACTGAGGTGGTACTTTTGAGTAAAGATATGCGGATATGACATGGCCAGTATATGGAAGGCACTACAGAGATGAGCCTTTTGTAGATGATATTGATTTGTTGAAAATGAGCAACGGTGGGAAGGTACGTGAGATGAGTTGCAGAAGACCATATCATATTTTATGAAAAATGACGGTAAACTGTTGCTAAGCTGGTGGGGTAGGTCATGTGAGTTGCATTGAATGACACAGTAAAAACAATGATATAAACGTATACCTGAAGTTCAAAATCTCGCACTCTAGGGTCCAAAAGACTTGAGCAACTACATACAAGTATAGTCCACTCAATCTACGGTATGACCTGGACAAAATTGCTACAGAAGGCTTGATTGCTGTAACTTGGGGTACAAACCCTCCCGAACAACATATCAAAAAGGTAGAAAAAGGAAGCATGGCAAGACATGCTAATTTGCATAAAACGTATACATGTGCCATTTTTGCCTATATATTTTGGTTATTATACAACATATTAAAAGGGGCGACCCGATTTAAGTAAATAAAGTTTTCATCTTGGTAGAATGGGCTTCATCCTGTTATATAGCCTCCATTTTTCTGATTAAACTTTTAAAAATATTATTTTCTCAATTTTATTTGAGAAAAGATTTCTCACGGGAAAAGTACTTTGTTTACTATAAAAGAGAGAAAGGGGAATACCCTATGTTTGTTTTTTGCTAAGTGCACCGGTTTAGATTGCACTATAGGGGAAGTGGGGAATTCCCCAAGAAGGCTAAACTAGAAACTGAGTCAACTGTTTATGCTTTGAGATACAAACATTGTAAAGGCCATCAGGGAATTTCCCCATAAAGTTAATATATGGAATTGATGTATTTTGGTGATGTAATGTTTTGTGAAATCTAATTTGACAGGGCTAGTTATGTTAATGCATGAGGATGATGTAATGAGTATTGTTAGAAAGGGGAATCTAGGCTGCAAGTATAGTTAAAAATCCGGTCACTGGAAGACTGGGTCAGCAGTTGCAATCAGTAATACAGTATGTTATAGCTATTTTATCTACAACAATAATGGTAGAGTTATGCTCCCACAGTGCCAGGATTTATTATATTTCAATTCATGTGAGCAGAGTGCTGTAATCTCTACTACTGGCCGTCTTTGACGCCGAAAGTGCTGGGAATCAAAATAGGATTCCAAATTGTGGACAGATAGAAATCGTGGTGATTATCTTGGACTGATATACTGTGGAATATTAGTGTCGTCGAGGGAATTATTTAACCTTGTCGTCTTGAACTGCTGGACAAAAGTTACCTTCAGGACTGAGAAGATTCCAATGGAATATTACCTGAGGATTTATAATTGTGATTTTGCATGCTGTCATTTTGAAGTCTTCGCTGCAAGGACATAACATCGTTGAACTGCAACGCCTCGTTTGGACATTAAGTATCAGTTATATAAATTGTGTGTAATTTTACTATATATGGAATGTTGTTTTGGACATACCAAATTCTTGAACCAATTACAAATCATTAAAATCTGTTATATTATATAAAACTTAGATCACTTGTGCACAAGGCTCGTTTATTTGTGTTTGAAAGGTATTTCTGACCTTTGACGCCTACGAGACGTCATAACAATCCCCAAACCCCATCTATAGAGTTTTGCGCTGATATTTCAACCCGTTTTCAGGCGTGAGTTAAAACATGATTTTCTTCGCACCTATATGAGTAAATATTAATATCAGTCGACCAAAATGGGTACATTTTCGCTCATAACTTCCAAAGCTAATGTCCTTTATTTAGCCCTAAGATTTCATAGGGTGAATGAGAAAAATAGTAGCTTTCTTCAAATACCAAAAATAATGTTGACCACTTCCGGTAAAATCTTGGAGTATGGGGACGATGCTATTAGCGATCAGGCCACGGCCCTTTAACTGTTGAGTCTTTCTTGCTGTCCAACATAGGACCCGATGTACTTGAGATCTAACCTTTTTGAGTAGGGTACCATGTGTAGTGCAGATAGGTTGATGATTCTCTTCCTTATTGGCGGTCATGTATTCCATCCCGTCTCTTTGGCGTTTAGATGTAGGCTGACTTTATCTGCAGCATTCTCAAATGATGCTTTTTAGTAGATCTTGTGCAGCACATATCACATCCACTGCATTAGAGCTGCGTAGTCAAGGTCTGTGAGATGGTTGACTTTGGTGATGTTTAGAATGCTTAACCCCCTTTTGTGTGCTGCGTCCCCCTATACCACCAGGCTTTACCAAATGACTCCCTTTTTTAAAATGTTCCACCATGACCCCATTTCCTTCTTTTTCCTGCTATCCACTTTTTTCACAAGTTTGATAATAAAATTGGATCGATTACAATTAATTGGTCGAGCTAATGAGTGGCAAAATATTGTACGAGACGCAGTCGAGCCCCACACCTTAAAACTCATAGCGGACCAATTAATATTGGGTCGTAATCATCCAATTTTATCATTATCAATGTTTTTGGATCCGATTATTTTTACAAACACTTGGACTCCTCAAAACTGATAGGGATAAATTCAATCCACTTTTTTAAAATGTTTGAACACCCAACTTCAAATTTTCGCAGCATACTGGCAATTTTTTAACAGTTTTTATAATTTCATGGCAGCAATTTTCATAATTTCATTCATGGCACTTTGAACTCTGGAAAAGAGGCAACTTCCTATTTTAACTCAGGTTTTAACATCATTCACCGTTAAAATTTCCGTAAATTAGAAAAAAAGAAAAAAATAATTTTCCGTAAATTTACGGATAATCTGTTTTAGAAAACAATAACCATAAAAACAAAAAAACATACAATGTTTAATTAACGGACTATTTCAAAAATTTCTGGCAGCAATATTTCCGGACTTTTTTTTTCGTTCCGTAATTTAAAATTACGAACGAAAAAAAGTCCGGATTCTGTTAAAATACACATGTTCCCGTATTGACAGAAAATCTGTAAATTTACCCTAAAAATGTAATGGAAATTCTGCTGCAGAAATTTCCGTAATTTACGGAAAATTTTTCTAACAGTGTTGGCCTCCCTTGTACCAACAATTTCACTTTGTTATGCAGGTCTTACATAGTTGTTGTTTTCTCTGGAATAGCTTCTGATGAGGGCATTGCGTTACACGCTCGCGTTTTGCAGTGTCCTCGTCCAGTAAACTATTTATGTACAGATAAAAATATGTACTATTTGTACTTTTCACTTTATATGAATCATGTGCTGTTTGTCCATACCTATTATATAAATAATGTTGATGGAACTCATCAATATGAATATTAAGTTGTACCGAATGCCAAAGATGACCCCGTATTTTTTTTGGGTACACTCTACTGCAAGGGACCCGGGAAAGGACCTATTTTTTTCACCTGGCTGAGGTACATATACCCATCACTTCGAATTTGAATGCCCCCTCCCCGGCACTATTTGACCCAATGTGTTTGAAATAAATACTCTCTGATAATAATTTGCTAAATAAAGATCTCCCCCTCCCAATTGGCCTTTGACAATCATCTAGCATTGCAAATTTAATTTTTGCGGGAAAACTGCGGCCATCTTGAATAATGACCGTTACTTTCCACTTTTAAAATATATCAATTGCAAGTGCTAAACCCTTGCAGACATATCCATGCAAACATGTTAAAATACCTAGTAAACAGAAAAATGGAATCTCCCATCTCCAACACATGCATTATGAGCATATAACTTTGTCGAATATTGGGCGTATAACGTCCACGTAAGATAAATGCAAATTAAGCATGTGTTGCCAGGCTTCCCTTTTTCTATTCTTACCTTTTTGAGGTGGTTTGGAGATCTTTTTTACACGTGCTAGTACAGCAATAAAACCTTTTGTAGCAATTTTGTCCAGTTGTACCTAGTATTTGTCATAGATTGAGTGGGACTAGTAGGCCTACTCTCTTAATTCCAAGGATTGGGGAAATTTTACATTAAAATAAAAATAAAAAAAAAAAACTATAAAAAAAATCTTATTGAGTGTGCACTCACCACCGACGAAGAAATATTGACAGTCAATCTTTTAGATTGAAATTTATTTTATTGTAATTTTATTAACTCCAAGAATTGAATTTCAATCTAAAGATTGACTTTCAATCTTTCTCTTCCTCTGTGGTGGTGCACACTCATAAGATTGGAAATTTCAATCTTTGGAATTAAGAGAGTAAATTTAACCACACCTTAACATCGGCCACCTATGAACCATAACCCTTTTGGGGGGGGGGGGACCTAAAAGAAAGAACCACAACATTGGTACATACAACACCCTTGAACACTTAAACAAAAACATTAATTAATGACACTTCCCGATTCGTACAACCTGATATTCGCTGCAGTGAAATCTATTTTTCTACCAAAATTGCATAGAAACCAGAGGAAAAAATAAATTTGAAGCGCAGCCGATAATGTGGAGTGCCTTACAATCTACCTATATCAACGATACACTCGAAAATTTCCACAAGAAGCAGTTATACACTCACAATGCATTGACATTTAAAGCCAAGGTCTAAAACGGGTCTCTGATCTTGTAAAAAAAAACAACAACCAGCTACAAATATCTCGCCAAATGGAATACACCATCTGTCTCTGTAGGACAGCAGCAACACTAGCTAACACTTTCGCTTTGCTAGAACTCATTACAAACAAAACTGGCAAACCATGGGAAGGTCATGCTCACCATCAGTAGCACTTGAAAATAAATTTCGGAACATCCTAGATGACATCATCCTTAGACAACTATAGACGAGACATCGAAATCCTAAATCATTTACATCCAAACATCAAATCACGTCAGAAATGGCAAAATGCCTTTTATTCACACAGGTTTCCCAAGAGCCTGTAGGAAAGTACTGTTATGGTACTCCCTAAAGCGTGCGAAGATCCATCTAATCAAAGAGCTATCGAACCATATTCTCTCAGGGCCATACCTACAACCCTTTGAACGTCCCTGCCTGCCTTTAATCGCATAGTGCAGGTTTTGCAGCTTATGAATAGACAAACGCTTTTCTGGCCAGGCACATCAACAAAATCGGTACTACTCACCTAACCAAACACATCGCCATGTTTCGATAAGGGTTGGTGTAATAACCGCAGCTGTGTTCGGTCGCCTATCAGCTTACGACAGCGAAATAATAACAGATGCCTACTACATAGTAAGATCTTGGTCCTCATAAGGCCACCGCTTGACTGATCTCATCAAATGATTTGCTTGAAATCAAGGGGTTCTTTGTCAGTGCATTGTGGGTATGGTCTGTGCAGACCTTCTTTTTCAATCGCTGCAACCGCCGACAATTTGAAACTCAAAAATTTCAACTTATTGAGTCAATATCCGCCCCACAAACGTAGTTGCATAACCTCGGGCAACTACCGAACTTTGGTTTGGTTGTCTTTTTGCTTTTTTCTGTTACGCTGGGCAGATTTTTTAGGAAAACTTAGAGACTATCGGAAGACAATCTGAACGGAAGGATGTACACCGTTGACGATGATCGTCTGCAGTAGTCACGCGAATGGCTGGGCGCGGGAATGAGTAGTAGCGGTTTGGTGTGGGCAACCCATGTTTCCTGTAGTATCAAGTATCCATTCCGAATGGTTGTCAATATAACTTTAGTATGTTCTCTTTTACAATCGTCATTGGGCGTTACAGCACGGCC
This sequence comes from Ophioderma brevispina, assembly GCA_023653785.1. Taxonomy (NCBI): domain Eukaryota; kingdom Metazoa; phylum Echinodermata; class Ophiuroidea; order Amphilepidida; family Ophiodermatidae; genus Ophioderma; species Ophioderma brevispina. The sequence continues at coordinate 84,191 of JAMKCH010023391.1, forward strand.
TGCAAGGAACGAAACAATGGAGACCTACCACCCTGTTTTGGTACCCGAGACGGATTCAGACAGGGGAGAACAAGTAGTTTGTATAGTCACACACACTGGCGTATTCTAAAAACTCCAGAGTTCTTATACAAAGCATATCCCCTGCAAATATTTTGATATCTTTTGAAACGTGCATTCTCATCAAACCAAAACAAACAAATTTTGCCTTATTATATATTTGTATAGAGCCATTGTTTCAAGCCCATGATGTCATCCAATCCAGACCAATCAGACCACATCTAAATGGCTTCATTTATTGCATACATTTCTGTAGGTGTCTCAGATTCTCAATTCCCTGTTACCTCTGCCGCAAGGCTTGCCTAATGGGGTCAAAGGTCGATTTGTTTTGTGATTTTTTTTTTTGCGAAGGAGTAACCCATGTGGAATGCCTAAGTATGAGCACGGGGAAGTTTTGAGGCATTTACATAGCATAGTAAGTTAACATGGGAATGCTGGCATTGTCACATGCCCAAATCTCCGCCAGTAGCGTATTTACCTCAAACACTACAAACTGATACAGCACAATTAGTAGTAGAGACATTATGATAGTGAATTAGAAAACATAAAATCTCCTATAGCAACTTCAATCGCCACAGAGAATGAAGGGTCATATACCGGTGAAAATAAATACACAAGTTAGGTACACGTCACATACCTGGAGCGAGTAAACACACAGGAAGGACCCACACGGGCGAGGAATACAAATAAACCTAAACAACATAAAAGTCAAAGAAGGGCCTCAAGACCTTAAAGTTCTGGTGATAAATTTTCCCAAAGTTTGAAAGAAAAAGCTCGGAATTAACAGTTTTTGCCTGGACACACATGATCCGACCTGGTAGTGGGTACTGAGACCTGGCTCAAAGATTCTATACATACATGATATTTTTCCAACAATTATTCGGTCATCATAAAGATGAAAAATCAGTGAAAAGGGCCTAGCGCATGGAGAGGTCTTGATCGCCACTAAGAAGATATTGTTTGTATTCGCAGGGTTGACCTCGAGGTTGACTGTGAACTAATATGGGTGCATTGAGTTGGTACATTGCAACCAATTATTTTGGGGCTTCCTATATACCACCTCGCTCTGCATGGCGTATTAAAGATGCTGAGGATTCCCTAATAAATCCAAACATAATCCACCATCGCAATGTTATGCTTGCAGGAGATTTTAATATGGGTGGTGTAAATTGGGAGTCGCAGTGTATTACGCCAGTTTGCTCAAAACCGGGGATTTGTAAGAAAAGATAGAAAATGGCTGCAGACGTTGGTTTTGAACAGATCATTGAAAGACCCACACGTGGAGATAGAATTTTAGATCTTTTCTTCACCCCTAATGCACACTGTTAATAAGCTAAACCTTAACCACTGTGCCAGGCTCAGTGACCATGATGGTATTCCAGCTGTTAGATTGATTTAGTGTAAAAGATCAAAACACAACCCCAAGACGGTGTTTCAATTATCAGAAAGCAAATATGATGGTTTTAAAAGGCTGATGCCTTGGAAATCAGGCAATGATTTTTCAAAGAGGGACCTATCTCTTGTTGATGCAAAGAGTCTTTGGATTGATTTCAAAAATGGGGTTAGCGTTTTCCATTTGAAAATCATGTCCCATCTAAAATGGCAAAAACAAACAAACACTGCCCATGTTTGGATTTCCCCAAAATCAAACGTCATCAAAGACGTAAGCAAAGGGCTTTTATAATAGGGCAGTACAGCGAACACACGGCAGGACTGGAACCTTTTTACGCCGGCCGTAAATTGTTAAAAAAAACCAAAATCATATAGAGGATATATTCGTGAAAAATTTTGTCCACTACCAAGCGATGTTTGCTTTATAAAATCACTCAGAAACGACAAACTAGTATTTTCTGCTCTAAATACCCCGACTAGTGTTAAGCTTATTATGGATTCCTGCAGCAGGCCAATTATTGGTACCAATTCAAGTCTGCAGCAGTTTAACTATTGAAAATTTGGAAAATATCCCCACTGATCCGAAAGTGATGTCCATCTATGCCTGAAATTGTCTTTGAGGAAGACGTCATTATAAACTTGTTTATCAGCAGATGAATCCAAACCAAGCACTCAGGCCCATGGGGTGTCGCCACCAAATATCTAAAAATCACAGCATGGAAATAGGCCGGGCACTCAAAAATCTTATTTCAGCAACTCATTTGACACTGGCGTAGTTCCAGCAGATTGGTTGCCTTTCAAATATTACTCCTATTTATAAAAAGGGCGATAGGACAAACCAGCAATTAACCGTTCAGTTAATCTTTACATCTTGTCTGTAGCAAAGTGTTTTCGAACACATTTTAAAGTCCGCAAGTAATGAAACATCTGGATAAGTACAACATCATATGTGAAAATCAACATGGCTTCGCAAAACCATTCATGCGAGCCCGCAACTTATAAATACCAATCCATGAGAATTGCGTCCCTCAAGTCGACCACAGCAAACAGGTCGAACGGATCAGAATGGATTTTGCAAAGCCTTTGATAATGTTTCCCCACCAAAGGCTTTTACTGAAGTTAAATCGTTATGGGATACGTGGCAAAGCGTTAAAATGGACCGAAGCATTTCTTGACAAGCGCAAACAAACTCGTTGTTATGACGGTACTGTTCTCAGTGGGTTGGATGTTTTTTTTGACTCTAGTGTCCCACATGGCACAGTTCACATGACCTACAGATTTTATTCGTCTTTATAAATAATCTGCAGCAATATAAAAAATCAAGCTCAAATTATTTGCTGACGACTATATCTATATATAGTCATAGCCGGTCCCTGGAGGCTCTGGCAATATTACAAAAGTGACCTAGTATTTGACAAGCCTGGCAAGGTAGATGGCAGATGATGTTCAATGCACAGAAATGTTTTGTTTTTAAGAATAACTCATGCAAGATCTCCATACCTATATAATTCCACATTAAATAATACTACCATTGCTTGATTAACAAAACGATATCCTACTTAGGAATTAAATTACACAAATCTGACTTGGAATTTCACTATTCACAAATAATATCTAAGCAAATAAACGTCTGGGGTTTTTGTCCGGCGAAATCTTACTCAGGCAACAGAATTTTTAAAATCTGCGTATCCAACGCTAGTCCGCCCCTTGTTGGAATAAATGGAGTTCCATTTGGACCCACACACTAAGGAACTCATACAGAAGTTGGAAGTGGGTACAAAACAAAGTGGCCCGCTTTGTACTGGGGGATTATGGAGGTACAGTAGCGTAACATCATGAAGGAAGAACTTGTATGGGATTTTTTAACTTAAACTCCAGACGGAAAGCGACAAGAATAAACATCTTTTTCATGAAGCACTCCTGGGTCGCCTCGCCATACCGTTACGAAATCTTGCGCCCGGTCACCCGATCTTCTCGACATAGTCAATTTACACTCAGATCACAACAAATAAAAACTGTCTAAAGTACTCATATAACCAAGGCCAATTGGAGACTGTAAACTCACTACCAAATTACATTACCAACATAGAGATTAAGCCAGAAATTCAAAACGGAAGCTAGAAACACATAACTACAGCCAAGAACTAAAGAAACCACCCATCGCCATTGAAAGTGCAACATCCCTACCCGTTTTTGCCCCTTTTTTTTAGGGGTGTTGGGTAGTAATCAACCAGAACCTAACCAGCTATAGAGCAAAACTCAAGGCATCGGCCTCAAAACGGACTAAAAGAAAAACAACCCCCCCCACAAAGAGTGTGCTCACCCCCTCTACTGTTCAACATCTATAACAATATGACAACCAAAGAGCACAGGAGCTCACAGGAACCTGTTGATTATCTATTCATGCAATGATCTCGGAATCAGCGCACAAGATGCAGACTGTTGAAGAGAGACTCCACAAAGCTTGGATGAACTCACTCTTCATTATAAGGAAACCCCCTAGTTGCAAATCCATTCAATACCACTGGATTTGTAATTTTAAGTCTTTTATAAATCTGTCATTGATATAAGTCCCTTGGAATTTAAAGTTTTTTTAAGTGTTATTATTTTTTAAGGATCATGCAAGGGCTGTCAGATGAGGGTCATCCGATTTCAATTTATATTATATGTGGTGGTAGGTAGTAAAAGTTAATCACAAAAGCACAAACTAAAAAAATCCCCGGCCCTTTCATTTTTTAAATTGCCCCCTCCCCCCCCAACAATAGCCCATTTGCCTGCCTTCACAAAAAGGCAGAAAAAGCCATATTTTACCAAATTGTATTATCCACATTCCGATAATCAATACTTTTTTCCCACTTCATTTTATTTTGCATTAAGTGTAATAACCATTGAGTCTGCCCGAGACATACAGCTTTTTGCTTTTTTTTAAAAGATACGTTTTATAACTTCATTTACGTAATTTTCGGGTTTTTGCCACAATGACCAAAAATGCGATTTTTCCAATTTTCCTGTTGAATTTCTTCTATCATACTCAAGAAAATTTAACTTCGTGATTTTTATCACATACTTACATCCATAAGGTATGGCGAATTTCTTTTCAAAGTTGTGGCTTTTTCCCCCTGTTCCATTTTACAATGTGTCATATATGTAAATTCATATTTATGTCATGTTAAAGAGAAGATGGAGACATATTAATTAATTATGTAGCCTTTATGAGCTTTTTATTGTCAATTTACATTTTGCAGATGTTGCAGATGTGAAAAGCAACAGGTGGTGATTTTTTTTTGGGTGTATATATGTCTATTTAAGGGGTTTAGGTCCCCCAATTTATTGCACAAAATTTGCAGGGTAATTTCAAACATAGTTCGAAGAAACATCCTTTTTGTGCTATATTTTTTAATCATCAATCATCATCAGTCATTCAACAATAAACAATTTAATTAATAAATTATTTCTTAATTGTGATGTGAGAACAATTGTGTGAAACGTTTGTCATTCCTTTATTGTGGTGCGGCTCATTTCATCATCATCACCCCCCCCCCCATTTTTTTTCTTTCCCCAGCCCCCCCCCCCCCCCCCAGCCGGAAGAAAGATGATATTTTTTGGCACAAATAGACAATTTTTGGGCCAAAAATCACCAATATGGGGCAAATATCAGCGATTTGGGGACAAAATTTGTTCAAAAGTAAAAAAAAATTGCCCCCACAGAATTCACTTTGCACGCCAAAAATTTTTCGCTTGCCCCCCCCTCTCCTCAGACAAAGATCTTGCGCCGCCCTGACACCCACATGGTAATTATTTCCCTATTATAATTCATGTGTTTGGGTTAATAAATTAAAATAAAACAAATAACCAAACTCAAACCAAAAGCAGGGAGAAGAGGAAGGGGGAGGAGAATAGAAAAAAGGAAAGAGGAAAATTGAAAGGGAAGGGAAAAGAGAGAAAAAAGAAGTGGGAAAGAGGAAAGAGAAAACCAGGAGAGTCCGGAAAGTCAGAGAATCCCCAGGTATGCCATGTCATTTCTCTATAGTCCTTCTACATCTTCTATGATTTAGCTATAGTTTTCTATATCTCGGGAGGATTTTATCTCACTTTTCTTCAGAAGCAATAGACACTTCTTCCACTAAGTCATTAAAAAAATTAAAATTGCAATCCATTTAGACCAACAGGTCAAACTTACCTTGGCTTTTGAAATTGAATTAAGTTCGGACTTGGACTTGTGTTAACAACATGAGAATGGCTTCATAGTTTGAATTGAAGGCTTTTCTCAGCTTTTTTTTCTTTCAAGAAAAGTCCAAGCGTCCATACGTCCATATGAACATGTCTATCATGAAAACAGTTTACAAAATGTAACGCTGTTAATATATACCCTTCCCTGTCTCAAATTGATAACAAAGTTGAATCATAGAGATTTGGAATTATGGTTCAGGATTTGGTGCTATTTGATGACTTGAAGATAGAAATTCATATACGACTTTTTTAGTGCTTAAAATGACAGAAAATACCTAATGATTGTAATGACAGGAAATAAAGTAGTGTTATTGTTTTCATCTCAAAGAAACCATAGCTTGAACATTTCAAGAGAATCATTATATTAGTTGAAGTGCACGTGCCGTTTATTTAGTCTTCCGTGACTGCCTGAACAAACCAAATTGATTGTAGCTTATTGTGCTGACAGAATCCGCCAAAACAAAACGTGAAGTTGCGACAATGCCAGTGCCCTTTAAATGGAAAGTCCAACCCATTTGCTGTAGTTCCCATTCTGCGTTTCCTTTTCAAAATTACCATACTTATCGATTCACCTTATTTATATATCCTTTGTATAAAGTTCGCTCGTTAGTTGCATTTCCACAAAAAAAAGTATATAGACTCTCATTGTTAAAGAGCATGTTGACAACCTAAACCAAAAACACATGCACTTTCTTAGGTTTGCTCTAAAATGAAGAATATTACCGAAAAATGTAACCAAATGCTTATGACCAAAGCCTTGAATGAAAATTGATATTAGCTGATATACCTGTATCAATTGATAATAATGGGACTAATTAAAGCGGGATTTCACCACGTATAGATCATCTGGCTAAACCGCTTTGTATTAGGGTTATAAAGCACAATCCATTTTCGAATTGTAATCAGTATTTTCCTTTTGGATGGAATTTCCTTATACCTTTTTAATCCTATAATGAGACAAATACCATTGTGTAACATTTCGATTTGACTCGATTCAAATTTACCTCGTTAATAATTGTACACTGCAAAAAGGGTGGTGTTAAAATGTTTACACCAGTCGGTGTCAAGTTTGTTAGTACTGTTATCACACGTTACAAATTATAAATGGTAACACCAAGTTGGTGTTAATTAACACCAGAGGGAGTGGTCCCGTATTGACTCCAAGAGAGTGTTAAATACACCAGTAGTGTAAATTTGACACCGGCAGTGTTAAAAAATAAGTACCACTGACGGGTTTGTAAAATTAACACCACGCAGTGTCATTTAACACCAAAATTGTATTAATATAACACTAATGTTGGTATTGAAACGAAATGGTGTGAATCTAACACCAGTGGGTGCAGTCCCCTATTAATTCCAGGAGGGAGTTAAAATTAACACCCATGGTGTTAAAGTTAGCCCCTAGTTTTTGCAGTGTGTACCCCCATTATTTTTTACATAGGTGCCCCACATTTCCCGAGGTTGGACCTAAATATTATATTCAGACACCCTTCAAACTATAGAAAAAACATCTTCAAACCTTTCTTCCCAAACTTATATGCAGGTATTATTGCTGTGTGTCCAACTCAAGGTCAATTCACGCATAAAAGCAAGTGTTTTAGGACGTGGTGTAAAGTAGTTTTAGCCCATACCAAGAGATTCCAGGGAAAACCATAATGATTATATACAGTTCTTTAATTAGGACACAATAGATTTCATAGTGGATTTGGCTACAGAAATACCTTAAAGTGAAAACAAAAGCAAATTAAATTGCTTTTTATCGTTAAATATAAAAAATTACGCTAAATTTATTTCAGAAAAAAAACAATTAGAAATTTCCAATTCGTTGCGAACAGACAAAAATATACCTTTAAGCTGGGATTGATGTTTGAAGATAAGCGTTACCATACACCGTGTAAAAATCAGAGTTAATTTTTAAGGACATCGGATATTTGAAAATCTATCTATCTGGACTCTTCAATCCACTGTTGCGATTTAGCCCTCCTCGTGATCGTTGAATCTTCAAGCTTCTTAATGTTTTCTTTTGCTTCTCTGATCCAGGTCACACCATGTAAGCGGTTATCTCTCAATTATCCTTTTTTACTGTCTCTCATAGGTATTGGTTGCCATTTTGACATTATTGTTTTCTACCTATTGCAATTTGCTAGCACAATCTGTGGAAATCGGCCTAGCTCCATTTGATTGTTATCCTCAATCAAAATATATTGACTCTCTTGGGGGAGTTTCGTGAACCTGACCCAGATGACAAATTATTCTGACACAGTTATAAATTCGGAAAAACCCTTCACGGACATAAGTAGTTATTCCGTTAAAGGTTTCCGAATTCATAGGGGTGTGTCAGAAAAAAAGTGTGCCAGCTGGGTTCAGGTACGGAAATTTCCACTCTCTTGTGCACTTTAAACATGTCAAATATATACGGGGTGAGTCTCAAATATGTGAAATATCTATCGTCAAATGCCTAAACGCGACTAGATTTTAGGACAATATGGACGATTGGCCCCTCCCCCCCCCCCCACACACACACCTTTTCTCCATCAAAATTTAGATTTGCAATCTAAGCAGAAGAAAGTTCACATTTTCTTATGACCTCAGTAAAATTTGGGCGCAGGAAATGATTCCCTTTGAAGGTTAAGACAAAAAGCATCTTCCAAAATGGGGTTGACCACATTAATTACACACATGTCCTATAGGCCCCCATTAGTATAGGTTTTTTTTGCTTCTACTTTACCAACGAGCTGGACCGATTGAACTCAAACTTTGTAAGCATGTGTTTTATTAAGCAAATCAGACCATGATTGTGTCATATCAAGTCAAGTTTACTCACGACTGGGAGAGCCCCTTCTATAACAATATATCGCAACTGATTTGGCAATGAGGCCCAAAACCGACATTTTTTTGGAAATTTAGATTTGTGCATATAAATTTGGAAAGAGGTGGTATGGTGATGTGCTTTCATATGAGGGAGAAGGCAACATGAAAAATCGGACCAGATCGTATCTCCACAGTTTGCTCAAAACCCCTCAGAACCTTATTGTTTGGTCTTCACCCCTGTAGTTGTGTGTAACCAAAAAGAGTAGGGGATTATTAGACCTCAGTTAGGATTATTCTTAGCATCAAAAGAAAAAAAAAAAAAAAAAACTAAGTTTAATCAATTTGGCCATCACTCAGCCTCCATTATATGAAGGCTGACATACAGTAACATCCCACACCATGCAACAAAATGCCCCCGTGAGTCTATTCCAAAAAGACTGCCGGGCGCCCCCATTTTAGTCTCATCTACAGGAATGACCCCTTTTTGGCAAGAAATCTGTCACCGACAGCTCTTGATATCAAGGGTCGGTAGGAGCAAGTACCGGTCACTTCATATATGGAATGCCCACGGGGGGTGATGTTCCAAAAACGGCCTATACTCCTTGGCTTGTGAGAGTGAATACAGGGTTTTAAATAGTGATCTAAGCTAGTTGTCGGTGGTAGAGCAATCAAGTTTCAAATACTACATGAAGACGTCAAATTTAAAAATGGAAGTAAAATTAATACTATGCCTGCCCTATAGTATTTCAAAGTGCATACACTATATACAAAGCCGAGCTCAAAGTACTAAAGTACACTGTTAAAAATGTGCATTAAAGGAAATATGTCAAGATTTTGTCAAGCTCAGTTTGACTTGCATTCATAAAATATATGTACATACATCACGAAAATTCCCGACAAAAATTACAATTTGTGTAAAATTACAAAATAGAGGCACTTTTTAATTTTTTGCTTTTTTGACATTATACGAAGAAAACGGGCGGATTTTCGCACGGCTCATTGATCAAAAGCGCCCAAATTTGCTCTCTCGTGACGTCAAAGTGATGACCAAAACATCGTGTTGACTCGAATTGTTATTGCTGACACTGTTGTATATTGAAGGATTAATTAAAGTAATAATAATTGAATATTAGGTAAAGAATGACCATTTTGTTTCATTTCGTTGTGTTTTAATTATTATTGAATATTTTTTTTTAAAACACATCGCTCGCAGTTATAGGAAAGTGGCAACACTGCGATTATGATGGTACAACGCGTTACCGTTTAAATTATGGACGGTCATCACTGTGACGTCAACCATTTGGCCTGCGATGTGGATTGTCGGCTATCGTTTCGGTAGCTATTGAGGCGGAACATTAAAGGGCAAAATACCCAACAAATGTGGGACATTTTCAACTTATTTGATTTATTATGTAATCTACGGTAATTAAGCTTCCATCCATACCAAATTTTCCAAATATTCAGAATCATGACATATTTCCTTTAAGGGGAGGTATACGTTGTTTACCCCAACCTTCGACTGCAATTTTCTTGACTTCAGGGAAATGTTATTTATTATGCATGTCGTATATCATTATTGTAGCCCTGTTGAAAAGTTTTGATAAATGGGAATTATTTGATCTTGTGCCATGGTAAAGAGCAGGCCCTTGATTGGCTAAAACACGGGAACAAATGTAAACTGCTGTGAGTTTATGCACGAAACGTCGTAATCGAAAACTAATAAAAATTGCAAAGAAGTATATAGATTTGGCGCGCACCAAAAAAACTGGGAAAAATTGTTTGTTCATTTATTTTAAATTATAAATTATACAATTTTTGAGTGCATTTTGGTTTTTGCAAATAGGGGATGATGTTACATGGTAAATTAATTTTTTTAAATATCGTTTAATATCATGGGTGAGTGATAATAAAGGAAGCAATACATAGAAATGCTGTCGAGCTGAAAATGGTCGAGTTGGTTTGATGCATAATGAATTTATTTAAGGTTTTAATAAATAATTTTGACAAAAGCTTGTAATATGTGATCATAATAATAAAAAATACATTTGCTGTAAAAATCACTAGGGTGGCACGTTTTTACATTAAAAATGTTATACAAAAAGAATCGAACGTGTGAGACTGCTTGCTTTAATCGAGCATAAAATTTGAATGTGATATGTCATATTTCCCTCAAACCAAAAAGCAAATGAAGCTGAAAGTTTACACATTCCTGTCATGGTATACTCTCATTAAGCTAATAGGAAAATTTTTTTTTTCAATTGAAAACAATAGACACCCCCACCTTAAAAAATAAAGGCGTTTCGACTGGCAGCTGGGACTCTAAAGTTGAAACGCCGTTGTTTTACCGTATTTGCACGTTTCGAGTTCCTTGTACAGTTATTTGCACGTTCGGTCCGCTGAGGAGTCAAACGACGTTTTTTCAGAACATGTTTTTAACAGTTGTAGTAGTAGCGAGTATTGGAATGGATAGATTGAAAAAGGAAGTCCAAAATATTAAAACACGTGCATTCATCCATAAAGAAGAGGTCAGATGTTTGGTAAATGCCCGGGAAAATGTTGTACGTGCAAAAAATTATACTTTCATTTGATGAAAAACTTCGTGGATATAAGGATTTTTGTGAAGAATTTCCACGACAACAAGCCAGATTTCTTTTGTAATAAGGATTAAGTAAAATTTGATAATCACAAGGAGAGATAAGATTTGTTTTTAACTTTAGGCGGGGAAAATGGTTGTACGTGCGATATTGGCCGACACTTCGTTGATGAAAATTCGTGGATTGGTGACAGAATGTCATAGGGTAACAAACAAGAATATGGTTCTTTGTAAATTAATAAAGCCTTTGATCACTCGGCTTTATTTCCGTTTTCTTCGTACACAATACTGATTTTAACTTGATCCATTTTGTCTTCAGTTCATTGTTTCTATAGAGCAAAAGCACTGTCTTCTTGTGTGGTGATTCGGGAAGTAAACCGAATCCTACACTTTCGGTCAGTGTAAGATTTTAGTGTATTCAACGAAAATACAAAAAATTCACAACTATATATTTGCTTCTTCGTGAGTTTTAGTTGATTTGTAGGACTACAGTTAGAGGTTTTATTACTTTGAATAAAGTTTCAAATGATGTTTAAAATTACCCATGGACTAGCTGACATTAAACTGGCAAGACCTTTAACCAAACCTATAGTAGGGTTATAAACGAGAATCCCATTTAGAGTTTGGGGAAGAAGGTTTGAAGATGTTTTCTATAGTTTGAAGGCCCTGAATCAGAATTTTAATACTTATAATGAGAAAAAATACATTGGTGTACATTTAAACAAATTGAATTGATTTCAAATTAACCCCTGTACTAACATTTCACCCCGTTAATTTACAAGTTCCCCACATTCCCATAGGTGGACCCAAAATATTTCTGATACGCAGGCCCTTCTTCAAACTATAGAAAAACATCTTAAACCTTATTCCCCAAATTTTAGAATGGGGATTCTCATTTACATAATGCCAACTTAAAAGAACACACAAATTATCCTACCAGAGACCTTCGGCCAAGACAATGACATTTTAAAATAGTTTTTTTTAGTTTGCGACGGTCCAACATGGAATGACCTCCTACACAGCCCTCTTAATATCAAGAATCTCAACAGCTTCAAAATGAGCCAATAATATGTTTCGAGACCACACAACTCACTCATAGCTGGGCCGTAGGTCATCCGTTCAATCTTGTGGGATGACGGGGGACCCCGTTTTGCTGGAGTTAGTTTAAACCAAGTCCAGATCCAGATGCAGAAAAAGGGGGGCATGTTTCCTGTTTCAAGCGCATTTGAAATAAATATTAAAATTTGCCTTTAAAAAAAGGGGAAAGTAGCCTTTTCACAAAGCAGAGTGTGGTCGCCTACAATATGTTCGAAATCTTCGTAATTGACATACACATTGGTATAACGCTTGTAAATTACAGATGTTCTCGGTTGCTTTTCAAATGGAACTTTTGTCTGAAAGTGCACGGGACAATCCTACAACCACCACCTTTCAGTCAAAACGGTTTAACTAGTTCTGATAAAAAGATGATGACGTATTTTTTTTAATCCGTTAAAATAAATTCTGTCGTTAACCATTGTAAAGAAGTTAGTTTCTGGAGATGTAGGAGAGTTAGATATGTGCAATATTTTGGGGGAAGGAAATGTGCCCACGTGGTGATAAAAGTCACTGTGAAATTTGGCACATTAATCTAGGGAATGTCAAAGAAAGGACTTTAGCTATAGGGGCCCCTTCGCAGATGTCCTCTGATTAAATGGGTACGGACCATTTCTCAAAATGGTTGCTAGTCACTGGCGATTTATGCTTTGATTTGAGATTGAGTTGAAAACTGACAGTGCTTTGGCATTCAACATGACATTATGCACATTGGATGTTTTAAAAAGACTTTCGATCAGATGGCCATGCAGGCTTATCCCATGGCAGTAATTACGGCCATTTTCCAAAATGGCCGCCATTAAAAAGCTATTTTACATATTTGCATGAAAATAAATAGGTATAACGTCTCTTTCATACAAGCATTAAAGTGAAAATAACAAGTTTTTCTTTGAGCATTTCAAATTGGGTGAATGACAAAACAGTGGTGGCCATTTGAAGATGGCCCGCCAGTAATTACTCTTGTAGTCCTTTGTAAACTGTACATTTGTGCGCTATGAGTCAGAAAGGTCTTCACACAGGGTGATGCCTTAAGAATAGGTTTTTAATTAAAAAGACTATTAGGTTATTCTGATTTAAACAGGGGTGTTCACTTACAACATAAGCTAACCACTGATGTATGATCGGGTTAGCGTTTGTTGTAGAGATATGTTCATATCCTTACTTCTTATGTTTGGTTAAGAACAAGTATGTTGTAATACCCCAATAAAAAACTCAACAAAGCAAACATACCAAGTGGTTGCCCAGACGTCATTAAAAGGCACTTTTCAAACTGAATGTGATCCAATGTTGATCCAACTTGAGGGCAACATTCTGGCTACAAACAAGTCTTTAAGCACAGGGTCAGATATGCATGTATCTGTACAAACTAGATGCTTTGCGGTCTTGGATGTATAATCATGTGCTCTTCTCCAATGAGGCAGCAATCACTGAACATATCAAGCGAGCCAGCTATCAAGTCGGTTACTGTGGGCTTAAATGCTGATTGCATCTCTGAGCTCCAAGTAGTGAATGAGGATGGGACTATAAAGGAAAAAAGAGTCTTGGGAAAATCGTCCTGGACAACCATTCCAGAAGGTAAAAGTATGCCAAAACTTCCAAGTTTTGGTTGCAAGGAGGGCTAGAGATGACCCGGGGGGAGATGACAGGAAAATTGCTTGAAGCAGCTTTCAGTGCAGCCTGTATGCAGCCTTGAATAATTTCCAACATCAAAAGATATGCTCTGATATAGAGTGCCCTTCTGTGTTTACCTTTAGATGCTACTGCAATTCTCTTGTTAATGAATATAACAACACCAGATCGAAGAACACTTGATGAACATGCTTCCACTCGTCAGTCACAATCTAGTTCGCATACTCATGCTCCTTGGGATACAGATGCCTTTGAGATGAGAAGAAGGAGAAGAACACCCTCGTTGGAGCGCGGCAGGTTTCACAGGACTGGGCTCACAAAGAACCTTACAAGGACCAGTGCTTTGAATACTACTCGGGCTAATAGCCAAGACGAACGGATCATAGCCCAACTAGATTACTACAGGTAACCAACCGGTGACCTTTTCCATGTAGTCAGCAATTTAACTTATAGAGTGAAACATACACTCCGTACCCATGATGTCCAAAAGAACTTGCTAACAGTTTTTGCGAAGAATTTTTTACACAAAACAAGAGCAAGTGTGCGAACAGTAGACATGATACTATACTGCCAAGTCTCTTCTTAAAACTATGTCTAGATGACCTGTTTACCAGTTAAACAAATCTTCCCTGCGCGGATCGCTGTATTTACTCAAGCTCTCAGCATACATTTCATCTGTGACCCCGAAGCTGAAGAAATCCAGCTCGCGACACCACCACTCTAAAAGTATCGCCCTTATATCATTTCTTGGAAAGATGATTGATAAATACAGTTGTGACTTATCTCAGCGATTAAATGATCTGCTGTCCCGATTGAGTCCGCATACGTCAAGTTCACAGTGCGGAGACTGCAATGTTACAGGCGCAGAATGCCACCTTGATTGGTTATCGACAAACAAAGAGGGGTTGTGTGTTATTGTTATTAGACTTCAGTGCCACCTTTGGCCCTATTGACCATAAACAGCTCTGAACCCGCCTGAAGCCTATGAAATACGGGAAAAGCATTAAGGGTGTTTGTTCCTACCTAGATTACAGAACTTCAATCTAGATCGATCAAATTTGCTTCATCAAATAATGTGGCGGTAGATACGGAGGAGTTCCACAGGGTCGTTACTGGATTTCTGTATTGAATTATTTGTTTCTCTGCCCCAGACCGGAATTCATTAGGCCCATGGTGTTCAATTACACCGATGAAAGCTCTGTCTTTCACCATTGGGATATTGATTCAGCCATAAATAATATTGAATCATGCATTGCAGTCCATCGATTCCTGATTGTTTGTAAACCCAACAAGCTGATATTTATAAAAGACAGACAGAGGAAGTTGTGCTTCGTTTCCCATTCTTACAGATCGACTAGTAACCTCAGCCATTCCATCAGTGGCCATTCAGTTTTTCATCCGGAAGCTGAAGCACGGAACCTTGGTGACATCTTAGGAATCATCTAAGAAAGAACAATCATATTAACAACTTATGCAAGGACTAGCATGGGCACGGGAGAAGGAAAATTGGGTAATTTTGACACGACCTTGTGAAAAAATGCCCATTGGATTGGTCCTGACTTGTTTATCACAGCTGGATCTCTGTAACTCCTTGCCCTATGTCTCCCAGAAGGAGAAGTGACCAGGTCAGTGAGTTCAAAATCAGTGCTTGTTTTGTACCTTAAAATCCGTCGTCAAGAACATAACATAAAAAAAATCTACCAACTATTGGCTTCTAATTAAACAGAGCTCATTGATACTGATATTGACACTTTTTTCTTATGTCTTTATTATTATTTATCTGCCTCCCACTCCGCCGATCTAGGATAGTTGTTTCACCAGATTAGGTAGGTTGAGGCATCTGAATCCAGGAAAGACAGATTTCACAATGTCACTGTGGTGGTACCTAATACAGAACCTCACAGCTGATGATTCAGATGTATTACCATATGTTAGTATGGGAAGCAACCGGGTTGTCTTTCTCTTATATCTATTGGGCACAGTATATGTTTGAACTGTCTACTTAAAAACTATTATTCTAAGTTATTCTAATAGTTGGTAATTGATGTATCTAGTTGTTTTTTCACATAGAAGTTTATCTATGAATTTGTATTTGTGGTTTGATAAATGATAATGATATATTACTCCTTTTTCATATGTGACGTGGTCTATAGAGGACTCTACATTAGGCACTATATCAAGATTGTTATTATTATTAATAATAATAACTAGCACAAAACTTACGAAGATATTGTTATATACAGCAATATAGAAGAACATGAAGGACAATCAATTTATTACGTTACCTGATATTCATGATTTTGACTAATAATATTGTTTGCTGTTAGACTTTTACGGCCAAAACTAGAAGATTGTTCGTTTGTCAATCTTAAAATGAGTTCCACATTGACAGGGCCAAGACTTTGAAAACACTAGGTAGCCTCGGGTTTGATTTACCACAAAAGTGTTAACATGTACCTGAAGTTAGTTATAGTTAGCAGATTTTGGTAAAACTCCCTTATTGAAGAATTATTGATGTTCTTAGGTACGGTACAGAAATCAGCGTTATATATCACATCATTGGTGCTGTACAACAACAAATAGTCAAGTGCGTTGCATTTATAGCACATATATTTCCGGCAATATTAAACCTAATTGACCACATAATTAAATAAAATAATGGTAAGACGTTAATCCACAACAAGGAATCGGTGCCATAGCATTTATTGTAAAACACTGGTAAAAGAGTACATGCCTGCCATGTTGTCATGTGTGGCAGCCCCTTTCATCGGGATATACCTTTCTGTGCATATAGTGTATGCTCTTCTTAGACCATACCAAACATAAAATCATCCTCCCATTTGGAAATGTTAACAATCTTTGTTATCAAAACAAACTAACAAAAGCCATTCTTAAAAGTTTTTAGTTATCAGTCTGCAAAGCAAAGATAAACAAGCAATGGTGACTATTATTAAATGTCTGTCCCTGGTAGTGATTGCCTATTTACAGGTTGTATTTGGCAATTGCTGTGTAACATAAATGTCAGCACTTAGTAACATCAAAACAAATTGATATTTGATTGCCTATTTACCAGCGTTTTATTTTTGCATTGCTGTCCGTGATGATTAAAAATTGCTTTGGTAGGAAAAAAATATCATATTCAGTGATGAAATTGGTTATTAAAATAAGCGGATGCAGCCATTTTGGAAAAAAGAACGCCATTTTGGGAAAATAGCACACTTCTGTTACAGAAGAGTTACCCATAAATAAAATTTCTATTTTAGGCATTGGTTTGGGCTACTAATCATGTTTTGGTAGCCCACAACAACAAACAAACACATTTAGTCCATCAAAAGCGCTAAAATACCAGAAATGGCAGCCATTTTGGAAAATGACGCCATTTTTGTTACACGAAAAATCTGCAATGCCACTATAGCAAAAAACTGCTTAGAAATATGCCCCAAAATTCTTGTAGGCAAAATTTCATGCTTTTATCACCAAGTGCCATCAATTCATGCACATTCTACTCACTGATGGGCCAGTATATACAACGGAAAAAAACGTGAAAGTAAGTGTTGCGTTAGAGTGGATGTCTATAGGGTACTGTAGTCAGGTGGAAGTTTATGCACACAGACTGAAGGGTGGAAATGGAGTAAAGCAAACAAGTACCGACGTTTTGCCAGGAAAGATGGTATTAAAATCGCGAGTAGTAGATAAAAAGCCACAAACATTACAAGTTTCTTAGCATATTTGCAGCAAGCACATGATTGGACGAATAGCACAGTCATGCACAGAGTTGGGTGGTTGTCTCATGTTCAGTATGCAAGGTCCTCTGGTTTCCATTATTTAAGAAATTAAGGACATGGTATAGCGGGTATATGCCTACTAGGAAAGTCATTTAATTCCAAGCAGTTTAGAAACAAAACGTTTGATTTGATGACAGCCACCACACAGTTGAGAACGTCTCAGTTCACTGACACGTAATGGATGATCTGACCCGGATCTTGAGAGTACCATTAGTACAATCACAGATAACGCAAGCGTTGATTTAAAACCTGTTTTCTGTAAATTAAAGTTTGTAATCTCGTGTACTGGGTATTTGATTGAAAACTACCCAAATGGTGGTCCACATTGGCGAACACGAAGTCATAACAAGGAAGTTGAACTCAATGTAGTTGATAGTTGTTACTTTCTCATTTTACCAAGAAATACCCCAGCTCAGACTATAAAATGACAAAATGAAATACTAACCACTTTCAGGAGTATTTGTGAATGAATGAATGGACACAGGCTATTTTCTTGGAAATTGCGGGCAATATTTGCCAAAGTTACGGTGTGAAAAGTGCACTTTAAATGTATATGGGTGTAAAGCTGGCGTTTCCAAACCCATGTGCATTCAGGTTGATGAAAACTGCAAATGCAAAAAAAAAAAAAATAGGGGTCTGTGGATGTATTTCAAAATTATATAAAGGTTGATACATGAGTATGGTTGATGCCTGAACTATATATACGTGGTTAGTATAATCTCTCTATACGAGAGGGTTTCCTACATATGATCTCAAGTATTTACACTAACATAAAGGTGTATTTTGTGATTCAGCACCTTCTGTTTTATCATTGTTCACATAAGTACTAACATCCCGCTAAGCATGATGTTGTCTTTTTAAAAGATTATGCTTGTATCGATAGATTTTAGTTGATTAGGGTCTTTTCGGAGGGTGTGCAAAAGTTTGGTTCGTGGAATTTTGAAAAATGCCCAATATGGCCGCCAACCATGTGTGAACTTGATTTTAACGGTTTTGATACTTGGCTTTTATCCGTTGTCGATGAAGGGCTTCAACAATCCCCTACATAAAATAAACCCTACCCTATACCCACCCATATATATGAACGTTTATTCAAATAGGCATTTAGGGCGCACGCATCGTAAATTCCATTGGGCCCCCAAAAAAAGGAAGGGTTCTTTTTACAGTTATTAGTAATTAGATATATGGCTTGGAGGTGGGGACTAACTGAATATAACGTATATGAATTTAATGAAACGAATATGAAAGACCAAGATTTTTGAAATCAATTATAAAAGACCAAATCGCCTTTTCTATTTAGTAGTCAATCGCCACGCTGGATGAATAGGTCAACGGATTTGACGAATAGCAATGAACACAAAGTGGAAATAAATGACACAAACGTGAACATAGTTATTACAGAATAATTTAATTGGTTTTTGCGTTTTTTGCTATTCACAATTTCGGATGAATTCCAAGGCTTTTCAGAACAAATGCGTAAGTAATTGGGTTTAGATTCACACGTTTACGACTTTTGGGCAGAGTGCAAAATTAGGCTTCTCCAAGGCTGGATGGTGGGATCAAGTCACAAAGTTGTGAAATCCTTTTTCTGTCAAACGATCCACTGTGAATCATACAGCCAATACTTCATAAATCCACAGAATTTTACCCAACCGTACGATATTTAGAACTAAACTGAATACAAAAAGAAACTTATAATTTTTCACCAGGTCATATCTTAAAATCCTGCCCAACAAAATGAACCAAAATTGCACACGTCAAGATTTATACTCTACTTTAAAAACATGTCATTGACCAAGCAGTTGCAAAACTGACACAACAGTGAAATGCACTGACATGGAACCACTTGCTCTATCAGATGTTATGGGCCTGGAAATTTCAGCAAGGTAGAGTTTCTACGCATAATGCAATGATGGTGATGTCACTTGCAGTCAATCTCCCCCAAGACAGCATCAGAAACTTGGTGAACAGCATGTGTAGCATTCATTATTTTGACCATTTTGAACCAAATAGCCTATTTTGAGGCAACGCAATGCTCAACAACCATTGAAACACAACGGAGCTAAAAACGCAATGCACCATACCATCAAGAAGCAATCTGGGAACCATTTTGTTTAAAACCATTATTTTGAATATTTGGGGTCCAGGTAATCTCAACAACCTCTGCAACATAAAGTAGCCGAAAATACCGGGAACCACCCAAAAACATCTAGAAACCATCCAAATTGTCAACATTATGTCATTATTTTGTCCAGTCTCGAACCTAAATAGCCGATTCGGGGTCCATACAATACTCAACAACTTCTGCGACGAAAAGGAGCCGAATACACCGGGAACTACCCAATAACCATCTAGAAACCATCCACATTGTCAACATTTTGTCAACTTATTTTGTGTATTTTAGTTGTGTTTGCACTGACGAAAAAAATCAAATCCATCGCGTCGTTTTTCCGTATGCACTTAATGGAAGTGCTCATGACAAAAATTAAAAAAAAAAAAGCAGAGTTAAAACTGTGATCTGTTTTTCATAATGCATACACCTAGTGACATGAAGTAAATAATTAATCCAAAAATTCTTGGGAAATATAGTAGGCCATTGGTGCCATAATATTTTATATTCATCCTATAGCGGTTCACTGTGGATGCCTATAGTAAATTACACATGTTAAACAACAATTAATCCTAAAACTATAAAATGACATGAGATATTTATATTTGTGCTTAATATGGAAAATACAGTTCATTCTGTATCAATTAAGGCAAACTGCTCAAGTCTAGGTGAACCAACGCCGTAGAAAATGCGGAAAATAATTAGTGTCTTTTTCGCTCATTTTGACGCATAATTAAAATCAATGTTTTGCCCTTAGTTTTCTTACTGAATAAACTTTTTTCAGTTTTTATTTCTTTATTGTTGATGTCTTTGAAGCCTTCTACCATGGGTGGATTTCATCTAAAAAAATCTTTGGGAAAGTGGTCATATAATGAATGGGTCCCTATGAGCCCCCTCCCTCATTATGCACTAACGGAAGTGCAAACCCCTTATGCAGTTAAGTGTTAAATCGGTCCAGCCGTTTGGATAGTAGAAGCAAAAATGTGTACTCAATAGCCCATAGGACTGTGTGTTAATTAATGGTGGACCAAATTTAAAGGAACCATTGCTGCTTTACTTTATATTTCACGGGGGTAAGGAAAAATATGAACGTTTTTTCTGATACCAAAATCTAAATTTTGCTGGAATAAAGTGGGGGAGGGGAGGGTACGAGATTGTCGATCGGGTTAACCACCTTGCATGCGACATAATAATGTATAGGCTTTAAATATATTAATGAGTAGTTTCGTTTCATCCCTTCTGGAAAAGTCTGACATATACAATGCTCTGTATTTTACAGGCAGTGACAATAATGGTCTTTGTCATGATCATAATGCAATGGACTGCATCAAAGGTTTTAATAAATAATGTAATTTAGCTACCACGCATGTTCAATAACATGTAAGGTATATTGATTCCGATTTTTTAGGAAAAAGAAAGTATACGAAATCAAACAAATAAATGTTTTTCTCCAAAAGGTATATAAGCCGCGTCACCTGCGCATTTAGCGTTGTGAATGTTCAGAGTTTAAGCAGGCTTGGACAGCGCTATCTCAAGGTAAGATGTTTTGCTATATTTGATATTAATTTGTTTTCTTAGATGCAAATTCTAATATTCATATTCAGAATTAGTAAGTAGTTCCAAGAGTAACACTGCAAATACAGTGATTAGAATTTAAACACTCATTGTTAAACACATTGTCAAAACATGTTTAATATCTAAACACTTTGTAGTTAAATATATTTAACATCTGAACATGTTTAGGTATTTGACACCAAGTGTTTAGGCATTTTGATTGCCAAGTGATTAGAAATTTTACATGTTTAATACCTTAACACTTCGTTGCACCACCTTTCTAAACACCTCTTTTGTATGTAAAGTATACTGTATTCGACACAGAGAAAAATGCTGTGTAAGTTTAAACAGCTTTTTAAAGGTGGGTGACCGAATCGACAACCTCATCCCCCACTTTACTCCATCAAACTCGAGATTTTAATATCAGAAGAAAGTTCATATTTATTCTTATTACCCCAGTGACATGCCTAGAAATTGTGTCCTTCTGATGTTACGACATCTCCAAATGTGGTCTACCACAACACACACTCAAAAAAATTATCAATGTTCTTAATAATTGTGACTCAAAATGATTAATCGTAAGTACTCAATTCAATTTTATTAGTATTCTAAATGCAAATTTTAAAAATATTATTATCTCACTAAAACCCAAAATGTGAGTGAAGCCTATGACATACTTCCAGTCGAAGCGAGCGATTGGCATGCGCAATACCGGACTTTGACCCAAGATCAATCTGCTCATGAGCAGAAACCGCTCGCTGCGACTTGAAGTATATCATGGGCTTTAGAACCGTGTAAATCTCAGGCTTCAAATTGTCAAAAATACCCTCAACTCATTGTTAAATGTTAACAACACAAACATAGATATATTAAGTTACGGTAAATTGTGCAAAAATTAGTAACAATTACTCATTTTACACTTGTTGCTCTAACTTAATTGGTTGTTGAAGTTGTAATTCTTGATTCTTGTAAACCAGACTCATATCAGTCAAGTTAATAATTCGCTTGAACAAGGCAATTTGTAAAACCAAAAGGATACAAACAGGCGGTAATTTAGTATCTCATTTACACTTCAAATTTCTGATGGCTTTGATATTTTTTTCAGAACCTCTTGTAGTAGCCATTTCATTTTTTTATGATATTTGTTCATTATAATTCGCAATATGTTAATTTGAGAAAAAAATGTATATAAATGAAATGTTCTTATATATTCCCTGTAAGATAGCGTAGTATCGTGGTTAAG
Organism: Ophioderma brevispina; assembly: GCA_023653785.1. Taxonomy (NCBI): domain Eukaryota; kingdom Metazoa; phylum Echinodermata; class Ophiuroidea; order Amphilepidida; family Ophiodermatidae; genus Ophioderma; species Ophioderma brevispina. Next base: position 106,690 of record JAMKCH010023391.1, read on the forward strand.
TATTTGGTTTCATAAGCACAGGGCCCGGAGTCGATTCCCAGTAAGGTAGGCCTACACTGCAAAAACATCGGTGTTAGATTTAACACCGAGGGTGTTGATTTTAACCCCAAGCCGGTGTTTGGAGAGGACCACACCTATTGGTGTTAAACTTACACCAAATTGGTGTTATATCGACACTAATTTTGGGGTTACAATATATGGCATAACACTTCTTGGTGTTAATCTTACATCACATGTCGGTGTTAATTATGTATTTTAACACCCTTCTGGTGTTAAATTGACACAACTGGTTAATTAACACCCTCATGGTGTTAAATTGACACCACTGGTGTTAATTAACACCCTCCTGGTGTCCCAGGAGGACCACACTCTTTGGTGTTAATTAACACCAAATGTTGGTGTTAACTGTTATCGCTGTAACATCTAACATTTTAATAGAAAATGTTTGCTGTTGTTATTGTTTGTTTCTATATTAGCTGCTTACTTCTAGCATTACATAAACAGACCACCAAAATGCATAATCAAAATTTTGCACCAACACCAAGCGGTGTTAAATCCTAAACTTTAACACCATAAATTAACACTGACAAGCTTAACACCGACCTGGTGTTGCATATTCAACACCAGAGTTTTTGCAGTGTATATGTATAAAATGTTCTTATATGATTAATTAACAGCTAAGGTATTAAGATGAACAATACAATGTAAAACAAGACACATAGTATTTCAGAACCTTCCTTTTTCGTTTTCTCTCTTTTTTTCCAATTCTTTATTTCCCCACATACCTACAACATTAATTTGGGTTCCAGCAATTGATAATTTTCCTGTGTACTTACTTAATAAGTGCAATAAGTAGTGTGATTTTGAGTACATGTAGAAAAATTATTAGGAGTTCAACTGATTCAAACATTTTGAGCTTTCTCAATTAAAACACATTATTAGTGATAACTTGAAAGATTACTCATTGACATTACTCAATGAAATTTAAATGCACCCCGGTTACACTTAATTTTATTGAGTAGATACAGGAAATTATTTTTTGAGTGCACACTGTCCTATGGTCCAATTTAGTACACAATTTTGCTAGTATATACTAATATATATGTATCCGATGCTGGACCGACTTAACTAAAAATTTGTAATAAGATGTTTTGATGTTTTGGTGACATGCTTCGGACCATGACCGGGTCAACCACTTTTAACTGGTTTAAAGGGTTGTTTTAAAGGTGCAACGAGAGTTTTCACATAACAGGTGTTCCTAAAGAATGTGAAAATTCTGATTTTGGCACTAATGTAAAGCTTTCAATCAAAAATATCCCCATCTGAAAGGATTAAGCCGAGTGTTATTTCTTTGGTACAAAAATTGTGAATTTTCTAATTTTCTATAGGAGCAAATAGGAAATTCAGCCTATGTTTTATAATGAAATACTAATCTCCTTTTGTTTTTCACTTTAAAGACATTTCTGTAGCCAAGTAAAAGATAAGAGAGTTGTTGTGTGTCTAATCTATATGAAACCATTACATTTGGCAGAAAATACGGATGCCTCAAAAATCTCTCGTTGCACCTTTTAAAGTTAAACTGCATAAAGGGCTGTCCAATTCATCCGTTTACTTGAACTGCTTAAACTGTAACCATTTTTTATGTGTATAAACTTTAAACAAAACACGGTTGTGCCAAGCTATTGTGTCCAATAGAATAAAGTACAGTAACCTTTTGTATTATAGACCAAAAAAGTTTGTTTCAAGTAGTCCCCCCCCCCCAACGCGTTTTTTTTTTAATTTCTTTAAGTAGACCTTCTTTTGGCGACAGGGTTATACAGTGTGAGTAAAAAAAAAACCTACATTCAGAATAAAAAATAATTAAAATAGAATTTTTTTGCTCAAATGTCTGCATTGGTTATAAAGAGGGATAACCAGGCTTTCAGAAAACGTTTATTTGGTGTCATTTGGACTTTGGAGGAAGAAGTTATGCCTATTTTGCTGAGAAACTTAAAAATCCTGTTTGGCCGATTTAGAGCCAAACAAAGATGCATCGCTAACAAAGAGTAACATGGTCTTCAGCAGTGATTTGAGTAAAAACATTTAACACCAAATTGTTAAACAATGGAAGGGAATAGAATAATTGAAGGATTATAAAAATAATATCCCGGAGATTACAAAAGAAAATGCTGAGTGGAAACAAATGTTCAATTTCCCAAATAAGAAAGTCAAGATAGCTGGTGGTGTAAGACCACAGTTTACTTCGGTTCAGCAAGATTTCATGGTTCTAACCTACAACGAAACTTGGAGCCAAAGTGAAACCATTTGTATTCCGCTTGAAAAAAAAAACAGTGCGATATTAAATTTAATTCCTATTTATTTACAGAAAACTTCCGCTTTAGTTTTCGCAATTTATGGACGCTGGGTATGCTGTATTTGTGCAAAATAATTACCTTAGAGATGTAAAACAAAATATTTGAGCAGTTTCATTATGTTCATGAACTGCGACATTGATATGGAGTGATTTTCAATAACTGACTCTTTATGATTGAACAAAGGTTATTCAAATGATATTTTTGTGGAGAAGAAATCGATATCATCTGAAAATGCATGTGTGAAGTGTCTTTGCTATAATGCGTTATCAGTACGTAACAGGCGGGGGCAGAGGGGGCGAGAGCCCCCCCCCCCCCAAACACATTGCCCACCCTTGCCCCCCCCTTCACCCCCTACCCCCCCAACCTGAACTGACCTCCATGACTGTGCCTATGGAGAATGACCCAATTTCCCCCTCAAAAAAAGTCTGGGCACCCCTTCAGCATCCCCCCCCCCATTTGTAAGGCTGGTTTACGGCCACTGTGTTAGGGTATACGTCGGTGTCAGGCTCTCCGCATTGTAAGGCTAAAATCGGCCAAACTGAATTCTTAGGTCTCTCCGAAAAATTGGCGTAGTTTCTGAACCCAAAGTCCGAAAGACACCAAATAAAAATCTTCTGATAGCCTGTTTATCCCTGTAAACAACCAAAGCAAACATTTAAGCAAAAATAACGTTTAACCTATGAAGAAAAAATCTTTCCTGAATGTAGGGTTTTTATTGACTCACACTGTATATAGAGTCTTAAGTTTGAGGAGAGAATTTGAGAAAGAAATCAAGAGACCGGTTCAGCCTATGGGCACATTGATACAATCATTTGCTTTTAACAACAAAACGTACCTGTATAATCTACTCTATTTGGACATAATCTTTTCTAGTCTTTTTCTGGAAGATATCAAGTGAACCACAAACAAAAAGAAGGTGTTAGGATCACGAAGCGCGCCTGTAGGAATCACACCACTAACTTCCATAGACTTGTGTACAATATTATCTCTCATCAAACGACATTTTCTCGGCTCGAAGATTTGCATGTTTTCAACAAGACCACATCACCTACTTTGAAATTTTACTAGAAGTTAGAATTGCACAGTTTCCAAAAAAAAGTCTCAAAATTATACAAAAAGGTCACAGATGACATCTTTACCACTCAAATGGTTTGTTACCAGTCCAAACATTATGATTAATTTTCAAATTTCACTCAAAGACACCACTTATCAACATTTTCTGACTCCTCATTAAGGGAAACCATTTCAGACGCCAACACTGTTTTGGCTCTGCACGAAGAAACTTTTACCGGACACTCAACAATATTTATAAAGGAGTCTAGGTTTGCCGCCGGGAACCGCTACTCCATTGCGAAACACACGTCAAAGAATTCTGAAACCACCAACAAATCGAGGCACGACGTGTTAATTACGACGTCACACCATGCATAATATATGTGGTGTGATCTATTCCAACCAATTATTTTTTTTTTTTTTTTTTTTTAGTATGATCTAACAATGTTGTGAAGAAGTTCGTTTGTGGCTCTGACGTCGTCTGCTATACCTAGTTTATTTAGTGGTGTGGTTCCTTTAACCCTCGTCTTACCAAGCCTTTTTTGTAACACGGTTTACCAAGGGGGGGGGGGGGCTATAAAACCATAAACATGACCATTGTTTAAATGGTACACTACGACACAACACAGAATTTTCACGTTTTTTTACTCGCACTGTATTTAGACGGAAGACAACCCGTTCCTAAAGGCAAGACAGACACAAAACAGCACACCGTTTTACCAAAGGTACCTTCAACATGACTAAGAAGCAATGTACTCTACTGACATTGTTGTATATAGGACAACTTTTTATTATCACAGGTAAGATGACGCAACTTTTGTGCTAAGTTAAGGTGCGCCGTCGTTTTAATTGGCGCTTTCACACATATGCATTCGCATGTCTTAGTGACGACGATAAACGGCTGAGCAACTTCGATTATTTTTTAATCTTTCTGCGAAAATCACACTTACGAATAACATACAAATAACATACGAATTACGCATGTAAATTTACTATAATTTTGAACATTCTGAAATATCTGTAAAACTCAGAGGCTGGCTTTTTCACACGGAACATATCTGCATGTGAAATTCAGCAGTCAGATCACGCTGAAAACCTGTGAAGTATGTTGGGTTATTTAAACGAGTGTTATTTGATCAGTGCTCATAGCTACAACGTATAACTGCTGTAAAGTTTGTGAAAAGTTTGTGTAATCTTATTTTCAGTGTCGGTATCTGCAATTTCATCAGCGTCTTTTGGGGCATTCAGTGCCGGGATTCAGTGTAATATTTATGGACTTCCTCTAATGAGGACATGGAATGTCCAAAGAGATTTTATTACCCAGCATTTGCTAATAATATTCATAGTGTAGTAGATATCAATGCCATGTAGTTTCCTGGCACATCAAAAACAAAAATACAACAAAATATATATTTCATTTACGGGAAAATCACATTTTAATGATTCTATTGTTCTATGACGAAGCTATGATTACCATGTCCTCGTTATATGTGTAAATACTGGGACTGATAACTATATGATTTTATAAATGCATTTTTTTTGTTTCAAAGTCTTTGAATTGGCTATGATTTAAAAGAACTACCAATTAATATCACATTTGCGTTGCCTTAATGTTTGGCTTGCTTGCACTAATATAATATGGTATATATAAATCTTCATGAAATATTGTTACACGAAAAGCAAGAACATCTTTTATACGGCGGCTGGGAGATTTGCTCACGACATTATGAAAAAGGATCATGCCAAGTCAATAGTGGGTTACACCGGCGTATCCAGACCTGATCTGGCAAATAGGCTGATTTTGGATGTTTTAGCATGAACCCCTGGGCGCGCGCTCCGAAAGCACTCCCAAGATACGCCACTGGGTTAATACACGTATAATGTATATTTTGTTTCATGAGTATTGGTGATGCCATACAAATCTGTAACAGGTTATGAAAACATAATTATTGTTTGGAAAATTTCCAGTGCAAATCTACACAACTAAAAATATGAGATCTGTCTGTTCGGCTATGCCTTTCGTTATGCTTCGACATATGTCCTGATATTTGGCATGAAGGTAGGGGAGGACATTCTGACCTTTGTTTGCAGGGTTTTGGAGTGACCCAAAAGGTCAAAGGTCATCTAGAGGTCAATTCGCGTAGGAATGCCCTATGACCACCAAACTTGGTCAAAAAGGTCAAAGGTCACACATAGGTCAAATGTCACACACAGGGGAAATGATGATTTGACATATGGGGCTGATATTTGGCATGAGGGTAGGGGAGGGCAGAGGTCAAAGGTAATCTAGAGGTCAATTTGTGTAGAAACGCCTTATGACCATCAAATTTGATCTAAAGAACTGCTGACCTGAGCACAAAGCAAATCCGAGGTCAAAGGTCACGCACATAGGTCAAAGGTCACACAGGGGATGTCCTCATGCTTTGACATATGGGCTGGTATTTGGCATGAAAGTAGAGGAGGACAGTCTCACGTTTGTTATCGGAGTTTCAGAGTGACATGAAAGGTCAAAGGTCATCTAGAGGTTAATTTGCATATAAATTTGCATAGAAATGCCAAATTTGGTCAAAAGGACCGCTGACCTGAGCGCAGAATAAATCTGAGGCCACTGATATTTGGGTTAAGGTAGAGGAGGGCAGTCTGACCTTTGTTTAAAAAGGCCTAAGGTCATCTAGAAGTCAATTGGCGTAGAAATACCCTATGACCACAACATTTGGTCAAAAGGACCGCTTACCTGAGCACAACAAATCTCCGATCAAAGGTTACACACATAGGTCAAAGGTCACACGGGGGGGGGGTCGTTAGGCTTTGACATATGGGGCTGATATTTGGTATGAAGGTAGAGGAGGATAGCCCGACGTTTGTTTTCACGGTTTCAGAGTGACCCAAAAAAGTCAAAAGTCATCTAGCGGTCCATTTGCAGAGAAATGGGAAGCGCGGACACCGGCTAGTATTTCAAAAAAATGACAAAGCTTCTGGAACAGAATCACAATTTATATTAAGCTTGTCTACCCACGGAAATTGTTAAATACAAGTGGTTCAAGGTTCCTTTGGTCCACTGCTGACATTTCCTTTCCATGAAATAACTCGCAGAGTGTAGAACAATTACAATTGCTCTAATTATCATTGAACCAAGATAACTACAAAGCAACGGTAACTCCCTATTACCAATACTAATTACACAAAAAAATACTAATTACAATGTACACCCAACTAATTACATACCCTTTTGTCCACATAAAATTTTTACTACGTGTTTTTCCATCCGGCTCCCAATATGAAAAAACGTATTTTTATTTGAACGCCTCAGTAGTTATATAAGAGTAGGTGAATTATTAAATAATGAGTCCCCACTAACCGCACCCAGTGCAGTTAGATTCCTGGCATAATGTTGGACTTACGAGTACAATTTCCTTTTTTGTGTAAGCTCTCCCCGGCGGCTCGTTTGTTCCTTTTCCTTCTCCTGTTCCCCGCCTGTGTGCAACGAGTCCATGTTTTTCAGAGTTGGTTTGTTCTTTACACAAAAACTGACACCGAGGCTCCCTAGGCTATGCCCCGTCCAACAGTATTGTCAATGATACCGCAGAGGATGGACTTTGCCTCCCTCCGACGGTACAGGTAACAAACAAGGCCAAAGGTGGCTGATTTCCCTCGGGAAATATCCAAGTACGGTCTGTTAAATCATCAGACATCATCGAAATGTGGGTCATTTGAGGCCACAAAATCTCAGGACGACCACGATTGACTAGCTACCAGACGAGATGATCGCCACTGCTTAACCTGTGCCGTAGAGGAGTTAGCCCGAAAATGCCAAACTAGCCGTCTTCGTCTTTTGTTGGAGAGACCTTATGGAATCAAACGGGTTCCCCCCAAACTGTAAATCGGAGATTGCTTCAACAATGGGCTACCGAGCAAGACGAACGACCGATTTCCCCACACGCCTTACAGTTCGCCACAGAGTTGCTCGATTTCCTGGGGCTAGAGAGCACAGAAGATTACACCTCAGCTCGGACACCTGGCGCATCTTGTCCGTGCTGGGTTTTGCGAGACTGCGCTACCTCCCTGACCGCCAGATGGAATACAAAGGGTTCGTCCTATTACGTGGTTAGACCTCCGAGATGACTGTATTCAGGAATTCACTCAAGGTGGTGGCGGGCTCATTGATGGTATGGGCCGGTATTCCTTATGGAGGAAAAAACCGTCACTGGTGGTTGCCTCTGTAAACATGAACGCTCCGTCGTGTACCTTGGCATTCTACGAAAACCACTTTACTGCCACATGACAATAAGGGTTTTAGTGCAAACACATTTTCGGGCTGCAAACGAACAATGCTACACAAAGCCAGACAACGCCCAGGGCCGCTGTAGTGAGCAATTTTCTTGAGAGTCCATAGGGGCTGAGAAGATACCATGGCCTGCTTGCTCCCTGCATATGAACCCTATCGAGGCATGGCCTGGGATTGCCTTAGGCCGAGCCATTAATGACAGAGACAATCTTCTCAAACTCTACAGAAGTTAGCTTTGCCCATTGACATCATAAACACCTTGGTGGACAGTATGTCGTTACGTCTTGACGCTTGTTTCATGCCACGGGTAGGCCATACTCGATATTAGTGACCTATTGACATTTAAAACATTACTATTATTTTTCCTTTCAGCGCTCACTAAAAGACACAGTTCGTAAAGGGATAATTGTGGACTAAGTTTTCAATGCGATATGTTCGATAATAAAGTGTGTCTTCTTTGCGTACTCCTTCTCTACATCCGGCCCTGGACATAATCGACTTTCTGATTCTGGTCCTGTTTCTTTCTCTGCGTCTCCTCTACCTTCTAGCGTAACAACCTTAGCTCTTGGGTTGGAATATTTCCTATGGCCTTAAGAAGATTTTGTGGGATACCATAGGCTTTGAGGATTTCAACAAACAAAATCATCTTGCTTCGGTGGGTGGAATCAAACGCTTTCTTGAAGTCAATAAACTTCAGAACTGCAGGCAAGGTATCTTCTTCCTCTTCCCTTCTTCAAGTATATACGTCTAAGGGCTAGGATTTGAGCTACATAAGTCGTTCGATTGGCCGGAAGAACCCGTTTCTGGTTTACTCTTATGTTTTGGTATTCTGACATTCCTGAGTCGGTTGAGAATCATTCGGTTGAACAGCTTAGGTAATAATACACGTAAGAACTGATACCTCTGTAGTTGTCAGTGTGAGATAGGTTTTCTTCTTTTTTTGGGAACTGGATGATTTAGAGAGTGACCATTGCTCATGCGTGTTTGTTCTCCATAAAGCCCTTTTGCATATTTTCGTTCGAGTACCAATGTCGTCTAGTTTCACAGTTCTTGATACCTATGGGGATATTATCCGCCATGGGCTTTTGCCCTGTTTCAAAGTCGACTTTGCCTTGGAGTATTCTTCCTCTATTTTAAATCGGGGGGGGGTTGGGGGAGGGGCGGCTTTTTTCCCCCCTCCTCCCTCGTTTCCGGTCAGTGAACCCTGCTGGTATCTCTCCTCTTCAGAATCAACCACCTTTAGTGCTCTGCAAACCCCGTGGCGTACGGGGGGGGGGGGGGGGGGGGGGGGCAAGGAAATCTGGCCCCTCTCTTGCCCCCCTGAAACATGAGTGATTTACTAGGCCATATACTATACTACAAATTTTAAATAAGCCTTTCCCCCCCTGAAAATATATGTGCCCCCCCCCCTTTTTTTCCCCTTGAAAACAGCTGGTTAACGCCACTGGCCTGCACCTAGGCGCCCCTTGAAGTGTGTAAACCCACGTGTCTTACTCACTCTTTCTTCAGGGCTTGCGGCCTCGACCCAACCTACCCCTCCTTATGAGTTTTTTTCTGCCTTGACCCTCGTTGTGACCTTCATGACTGTATGGGTGCGAAGCCTGGTCATTAACCCCAGTTTTGGAGAGATCTCTCTCAATGGCTGTTACAACATCCGAATACTCAAGAAACAGTGCGTAACACAATCGACCTGCACAACATCTTCATAGCTTTATGATGATACCAGCAAGGCAAAAATCAGCCCTACCCACCTCGGTTGGTCGCCCCCGCTGTCCCGTCTTTTGCACCTCCACTGTTCGCCCCGCCAACCACCCGCCCCTTTTTGGTTTTTTTGAATCAATGCCCTATGCATAGCAATTTGCCTATCTGTACTAAACCACGTCAGTCTTAGGATAAAAAGTTTTCCAAAAGTTTGATGTTTTTTTGTTATTTAATTTCATAATCATAATCATGCTAAAAATTCCCTAAGTACTGACGCTTTTCTTCTGGGCTAAAATGAGCGTAAAAGTCAGGTTTTTATGTGTTAGAATAGGATTTTTAATTGGATCACATACCCCATTGAGGTGAAATTATTTGCCAAAACTGGTGCATTGTGGGATTTACTCAATACACCCTCTTGGGCCGCCCACCCTGCATCTCGTACCCAGGTAGGCTCGATCTCTGGGAATCCAACAATGGGACATCGGGACGACAACGCAAACGTACGGTAAACAAAAAACCCCGAACAAGGGACGCAGGAGTGGTAGACACAAAGAGGCTTGCGACACTGCATGGCAGGATAGTATATACTGGATGATCGTTCTAGATCCCCCTCCGCGGCTGAGGCCGACTGAGTAGCGCTGTAAGAATCATCCCATAAAAAGTGGTAAAAATTTTATTCCAACTTTATGGGCAACAATGCTATTTTGAAAGTATTTTTGATAATTATTGTAAACGTATTTCCCTCAAGTATTGGTCATTATTTTGGGATTTTGTAATGACAGCTTTAACAAATGCATACTTCTATAATATAGGGCCACCATCCATCATTACAGAAGTTATAACCACCTAACAATTTAATAGATATTAGCCCATTTATGTAGGCTGGTATGTCAACAAATACACCGGGAAGGGAGGGAAAGCGATAAAAGGGTGTCTTTTGTTTTTTTCCTTTTCCAAAGCAAACTTTCCACTTGATTCTTTGTCTTTTTTGGTTGTGTGGGTGTAACTTATTGGGAAAAAATATCTTGGAATTTTTTCAAAACGTTTTAGGGTGTTAAACAAAAAAAAATCCAAGAGGGCCCCAAATCCACAAATCCATTATAATTACTTGGTTATTCTGTCTAGGGACGCAATATGGAGGTCGCACCGGGTTTGCCGACACTCCTCCATATGTTTAATACCACAGAGTTCCAAAAGCTCCTACGTCTCAGTCACATTAAAAAATAACACTTACGTCGTGTACCTTTTCCTGCGCATCCCAGCTGTTTTTGCCTTGTTCCAAAATGGCCGCCAAAAAGCTACGTTAATGAATATCAACGCTAAGGATATCAATATTCATTGGTGTTATGATTATCTAAGTGTTATTATGTACCTACCACATGCTGACCTTTTTTTTGTTAAATACCCTTCAAATCACAAATGGCGGGGGCCAATATTGCCGCCGCGAGTACAGCTACAAACTGGTAATGTAGACACACACCTAAATTAATCAAACTTATGGGGCAGTACATGTATTAATAAATTTGAAGGACCAAGAAAACAAATTCCAACTATTTTGTTTTTGCTTATAGAGAAAACTCGTTTGACACAAGAAACTCCTTCTAACCATTTAAATTTTTACTATATGAATAAAAACAAGATACCATCTTATATATAAACTTATTTTTTTTCTATACGAACTGAAATTTTGATAAACTCCAAATTTGGTAAACTCACGATAAATGTAAAAATGCTTCAACATCTTAATTATGACCAATCGTACACTAATTATTCTTGTTGTTTTTTTTAATCATGATTTACAAAACCATAAATGATCACAAATGCGTTTGTGTCCAAAAGTGTTTATTTTCTTTTCCTGCTTCCTTCATTAATACTCTTTATTCAACTTTCCTAATGGTGCAATCACATCAACTCTTGCCATCTCTGTGTCGGCCTCCTGTGCCCTCTCGTCAGTTTTTTGGCTTATTGCTGTTCACAACCTTACCTTCCCTAGACATGCGTTTTTGTGCCCACACGTTTCTAGTTTCTTCATTATCTTCTGTTCCGACCCCTCCCTCCCGTGGTTGGCTCTTGCTCGTGCCCCTGGCCATATAATTGACCATCATGGATTTCGGGCATTATTGAATTTTGGGTTTCATGTGTCCAAAGTATGTATCTAGTTGCTTCTATACTAATGTGTACAACATAATATGAAAATCCACATTTGGTTTTTGAAGGAATGTGTTTTAAAATTAAATGGTGATATGTTGTCTCATGTTTACCAGTCTGTCTCCTAGTCTAGTTGCTTTCAAATTCATTTTATATTTCATTAAAATTTTCCTTATGCGTATTACCATTGTAATTGGTATTTTGATTATGCTTGTACGCAGGCGTCATTTTGTCACCATTTTGGATTTGAGCATTTTAAACCATTTATAAAATATATTATACGCCCTTACGGTTCCGTCCCTAGAGGGAAAATGAATACCAACCCCTGACGATCACTGCAAGAAAGGGAGGTAGTGCAAATTTTCTGTTTCTATCTTGTTAGAATATTGAGCAATTTCCACTTCACCCTAAACCAAGGCAAAGGTTCGCTCCGTGATTTTTTGAAAAGTGGGAAAATGGCATTTTGGATTTAACAGAAGGATATAGAGTTTGCTTCATTTATAGTTTTATTCGAATTTTCCTATCATGCCATAACATATGTATATGAAAATCACCATTTAGGCTTTAAAGGCTATGATATTGATTACAATGGCCAAAAAACAAAAAAAAAAAAAATATTAATCAGCCGCCATCTTCGATTTGAATTATGTTACCAAAGCAAAATAATGAGTTCCTTGTTTAAAACCAAAGTAAACCAGATGTTTATTTAATGTTTTGAATTACAATATTATAACAATGGAATCACATGGCTGTATGAAAAATACACTATTAGAGTCAGTTCTTAAGGTTTCATTTGTATTTTCATTCAAATTTTTTCTCATGTACAACATTATGTAGGTATATATAAAATAGCAAGTTTTGGCTCTTGATAGTAGCTCTACAAGGGTTATAATTAGCCGCCTCATTGGAGTTGATGGTCTAAAAAGCGAAAGTAAATAGACAAGAAGCTCATTGCGTTTGACTTCATTTATATTTTCATTCGAATTTCTGATGGCATATAACAATTATACGTAGTATTATGAAGAATCTCCAGTTTGGGCTATTGATAGAAGTTTAAGAGGGCTATACGGCAATTGTCATTTTTCATTGTCATCTTGGATTTAACATGTAACACAAGCAAATGGTAGTTTTCAAGTGTCCAACCAAAATATAATTTATTTGTAATTTTTTTAAAAATTTCAACTTATGATTTTTGTATTCAAATTTCCTATGTGTATAACATAGAAGTAAAATGAGGAGTGTAATGGAACATCACCAATAAAGCACTTGAAAGTGCTTACAGAAGCTGAAGCTATTATATTTAGCCACCATTTGTGGATTTGGAAGTATGTTTTCTAACTATAAAAGATAAAATGCGTTCCTTTGGTCCAAGTATACATCTTGGTGTTTTTTTTAATTGTATCAAAATTATTGTTATTTTTCATTTCAACTTTATTTCAAAACCATGGAGGCCTAACCATATAAAAAAAGTTGTTCTTCCTTGGGCCGTGGGTACACCATCTTCAATATTTACAAATACAATATCCTTTAAGCTAAAAGTAAAGTAATACATCAAAGCAAATCCATCTAAATATGACAAACATGAAACAAAACCCAAAACAAATTAAAACAGCAATTTTAAACAATAAACTCTTTGGTTTCTTCTTGAATCATTCAAATGAATAGACTGCTTGACAAAATATTCTCCAATAGTTGCTTCCAATATTTGCACCTCGATTGGAAAGACTACGTTTTTTTGTAGTCTGTTTTAGGTAGATGAATGACCACATTATATTTGTGACATGGATCTATGTGAAAAACATACACGATTTTATAACTATTATCAGTGCTATGGTGGCCGCCATCTTGGATGCACATCGTGTTATCACCACAAAATGTTTGAATTACTTCTTCTGCATAGTATAAAAGGTAATTTTTCTGCCCCAAATGTTTAATCACTTAGGTAGTTTGTCTTAAAATTACCAGTTCTATTAATAGCACTTTCCGGCGGCCATATTGGCCGCCATCTTTGGATTTGAAGTATGTTAACAAAAGAAAGTCATATTGTGGGGTTCCTAGCCCACAAGATCCTGAATTTTGAATCCTATCATCTTGATTAGTGTTAATGGCCGCTTTTATATTCATAACAACTTTTTGGGGGTGGCATTTTGGACGCATCGTGGATTTGTGTAATGTGATTGCCATATTGGGAATGTGAATTGAGCTTTTTTTGAACTCTTTGGTCTCCAAAGAAGGTGGTATTCTTGTCAATTTGGACCTCATATACTCTGCGTTCAGATACTAATTATAATTGAATTTAATGTATTTGTTGTTGGCGGCCAATCCTTGGATTAGACACCCTAAAAACGTTTTGACAAAATTCAAGAATATTTTTTTTTTTTTCCACTGTTACACCTTACAAACAAAAAAAATAACAATCCCAAACAAAATGAATCAAGAGGAATTTTTCTTTAAAACAGAAAAAAAAAAAAAACACGAAATTACATTACGACTTCTGGCCTAACAAACACTAATTGCTTACTGGATAATATCCACAACGAAGCCAGCTTGTTATTATCGGCGTATCGCCAAGAGCGAGTCAAGTTTTGCACACTTCTAGTTTATTATAAATTTCCTTTTAATTACTGATAGTAAAGAGCAAATTTAAATGTGCAACAAGAGATTTTCGGGTATCCAAATTGGATCTATTATACAGGCTGTCCCCAAAAAGTTTTGCTCCCCCATACTTGCCCATTCTAAATAAATATTAAGAATAATAAATAAAAGCTTTTTATTTCTCTTACAGAGGTAAGATCAAGTGGTGTGTGGTCTTAAATCCATGCTTTTACGTTATTTATACTAGTGGGATGTACTTTTCTGGGGTCCAGCCTTTGTATTGATTACATAAATTAGACCTTCAATAGAGTTCTTACTCGTATTTGGCAGAGAAATAATTTGAATAAACTTGCATTGCTATATGTTTCACTACAAACCATCGCCGCCGGGCGAAGTCCGTATTTGCTACCCTACAAATTAGAAAATTTTTAAGCTTAAATCAGAGGTGGGATATGTTCGAAGATTATAATACGCAGGAATTTATTTTTTAGAGACACTGATGTTAATTCTGTTTGCACCTTAATGAAGTTTAATGCAAAGACAGATTACTGTCACTGGATGTGATTAAAGATTTTTTTTTTTTAATTATATTGCAGTTTGGTGTCAGACGAGTGAATATGAAGCAGTCTTCTGTGTTACCTCGAATTTTGAATTGTCCAGAGGCATGAAAGCATCTCGTGTACTCATTTCTACCACCTCCAACAGCGACGTCAACGCTCATTTGACTATTCCAAGTCTGCGTTCTCAGACTAGAGTTTTTGGTGTCGAGATTCCAACGCCGAATTACTCTACCTGTTTCGACACAACTTGACCGCGGCGATGGAATACAAAGTGGAAAGACTGTCAGAGTGCAGGCTTCAGATGCTGTTTCAGTACATGTTATGACAATGAATATGGTAACCATGATGGCTTCCAGCATTACTGTCCAAACAACTTGCACTAGATACACTGTAGCATCTTACATTCCATATTACTCAAAGTATCCCCATCGTTCTTCATGTGACAGCACTGGATTGAAAGAAACTGGTGTAAACTTTAAAACTTGCAACTGGCGAAGACTATCAAGTTTGCCAACTATGCGCGTATCAGAGCTATCGTTGACGGTGCAATCTGAAAGATGTGACAGGGACGTACTTCAGGCGGACCCAACCAGTTGCTGTTCGTTTCAGGGGGCTATGAAAGCGTAACCACAGGTATTAGATGCAGCAATGCCATGGTTGAATCAGCTTCTTCCTGTGGAACAGGGGGCCAAGCAAATTTGTTCTTCACCATTCTTGGGCAGAGACTCTGGTTATGTTTACCGAGTGTTGTCGGCAAGTGGTATCCCAGTAACGAACACAGATCTCAAACGTGGGTACCGTGACACTTACAGCAAACGATCCATTCTATGAATGAGATGTTGTCGGCGAAGTGCTGGTTTCCATCACATCAGACGAGCCCGTATGGTGGTTCGTCATGAAAGCTGGGCAGCCGAGGATCCCAAAAGAGGTGACCGTCAATGATCGGTCGTTCCATCAGTTCATTGACGCTTAGACAAACGATGTCACTTCCCGGTGTTTGAAATACAACCCCAAATTCCATGCCGTACTTCATTAATGTAATCATAGATTGCAGATACGCAGGTGTACTCGTTTTTGATGACACTGTAATCGATGTCAGGCTGGAATGAGCTCACAAGCAGCGACCATTCTGCGTGTTCAGTTCGCGGAAGCGTAACTGCAGGAGTTCACAACGTGAACATCCTGATCACTATGAAGCTTTCCGTATATGTCGGATATGAAAATTACTACAGAGCTCAGGCTGCCTATCCTATCCTGTTTTGGATTATCTAATACTCTGTATGTATTTATCAAGATCAAGGTGTCGGTAGGATTTTGCATTTTATGATACTCAGACTATGAAAACTCTCTCCTCCAAAGTAAAATTGAGTTTGCTGTACGCTCACGATTCGCATTCTATAAACAAAATACAATATGTCGAATGTTATACACTTCATCTTACGTCACGAACTTACTGAAGATCATTCCACCTATACGTAACTGTTTCGCTCTTATGAAGGTAATCCCTTCTTTGAATATCAACTTTCAATGTGCATAACTTATGTTTTAAAAATTCTTTCACCGTTCTCACTCATCCAGAAGTGGCACAAACTCGATTTTTGTGTTCCGCAGTGTACTGAGATATCTCGATCGAAAAAAATGAATGAAACAAAAAGCTTTGTCTTATGTTGAGATTTAATATTGAACCATTGTTTTCGATTGTACTATTTTTATGAGACAGGCTGTATTTGATAATTTGTCTTGGAGAGCATTAAAACCTGTCCAAAAAATATAAAATTTTGGAAATTTTTGAGAATATTTAGCATTGTGAATGTTTAGGACAGTTTGTAAGTCCTATAGTGCAGGAACGTCCTTTGCTAGTTTTACCGTTTTAAAACACTATTTTCGACTAAAATATTTTGTAATATCTATCCCGTCTGTTCAAGCACAGGATCTTGCACTCACTCCATATATTTCTGTATGCATGGGTGCCGTCGATGTTCCGACGTGTCATTTTGTCGGACGTTTTGTTCCTAACAGTTATTACTCCGACAGTCTTTATTCAGAACACTGTGATCAAATGGTAATTTCTCCGAAAGTTCCTATTGCTCCGATCGGTAAATTAATCCAAACGGCAGTTGGTCCGAAAGGTCTGATCCCATCATATCGAAAAGGGGCATTGCTCCGAAAGGTTGTACTTACTTCCGAAGGTATTACTCCGAAAGGTCGGTTTTCCGAATTTTCGGATTATCGACCCTTTAGGATAAAAATCGTTTGGAATAAAAACCTTTTTTCCTCAGCCCTAGAAAAAAGATACCCTACCCCTAAACCCTTAACCCTAAAATTCACAGGTTCTTCCTCATAAAGGTCGATATTCCCCAACATTCCGAGAATCACCTTTCGGAATAGTGACCTTTCGGAGTAAAAACCTTCGTAGCAAATAATTGTCCGATTATTATCCTTAATTGCATTTTGAAGCTCATGCTAATTCCAAAAGAAAACAAGATGTTCGGATATTGCCGTTCGGAGAAAACATTTCGGAGTAATGACCCTCGGAATATGTCCCCTCCCCAAGGCCACTGTAAAAAATGTCTGCCCGTTTAGGCAAACATACATCCTCAGGCCAAACTGTTCATATAGAAATCTCAATTGTTTAGGTAAGGCCGGGAAACGATGCGTGGATAAAGAAACTGCCCCTTTAAAGTTTCGAATTATAACTAGTACCTTCTGGATAATTATGTCAAATTTGCTCTTAGCTTCATTTAATTTCTTTGAAATAAAAATGTGCTGTTTTATTTTTGGAATGATTTTGCAGTTGGGTCTGGTCCCATTGTATTTTTTATTTACAAGATACATACAAGTATCTTTGTACTCACTTAATTTAGTATACAAGATGGAATCTTCCGCAAACGACGAGTCTAACTCACATCAGAACGCTATATAGTAATATAAACCAGGAAGAGGGTTGGTCCTAAGAAAGATCTCCCCCCCGCCCCTTGTGGTACGCCTGATGTAACTGGTGACGAACTGGAGAGTGTTCCTTGACTGTCTACACTTTGCCACTCTGAAGGAAATCTCACATGTTCAATTCGCCTCAGAGTTTTACCTCTGATGCCGTAGTAATGTTTTCCAAGTCCATTTGAGTGCTGTTTCATTTACTGAATTATTTCCCTCTCTTTCTCCCCCCCCCCTCCTGTCGGTCTCTCCTCATTAGTTCCGCAAGCACTGTTGCCCGGTGATTGGTTGGGCTTTAACGGCACTGTTACCACTCCTACAGCGCCGCCAACCTGGGCCGATGCTCGTGACTACTGTCGTGGTCTTGGAGCCGAACTAGTGAATCCATTCCAATGATGCGAATTACGTGAGTCATCGGTCCTGCTCGTGTGATAAGGTTAGTTCATTTCTATATTTAGTGGAAAATACCTGGTACGTCTTCTGAAAATAATCCTAAACCTATTCAAAGGGTAATCTTGTCATTGGTTGAATACGCATAGTAAATTTTGTTTATACTCGTGTATATGATCGTATCGTCACGTCTTGTCCAGTGGCGCAACCAGTGGGGGGGGGGGGGTAATAAAATTCGTACACAAAGAAAAAAATGGGAACGAGAAGGGGAGAAAGAACAGGGAAAGTTAGAAAAGAAAGAACAGTTAGAAGGACAGGGAAGTAAAATGGGGAGGCGCTGACGTTTGCCTCCCCAACTGTTGTGTAGTGGCATGAGCGTCAACAAGCATCGATAACTTTATAGGCATCGTACGATGCAAACTTGTGCACTACGTACACACTGAATAGCCTCAGAAAGTCTTTTCACCATAATTCTGTCAATATTTTTTAAGGGGTTTGGGTCATATAATACTTCCCGCCATTATTTTCCTTTTCAAACTTCGCATAATAAGGTTTCATCGCTATGAATGAAAAATTCAAGAAAAAATGGGGGTCACCGATGTCACGTTTGAGTTAAAACCATTACAGAATACACATTTTTCGCCAAAATAACTACATAAGTCTTGAAAAATTGTTTTTCGAGACATTTTTGGTCATAGGTAAAAATTTAAGGCCATAATTTGGTTGTGAATTTTTATATAATTTGCGCACTCATGTCAGCTTTCTAATACAAAATAAAAACATGGGGTCCCCGAGGTTCCTTTTGAGATATTATGCGAAAATCCTTATTTTTCTTG